>APFE030510577.1:317677-414736 GCA_000404065.3 Pinus taeda
AGCAGGGGAAAGTGGAATCTCAGAGATTGAGTGAGGGGAAAGGGTCCAAAAGGGCAAAACACAGGCCCAACCTAGAAAATTGCCAGGTTGTAGCTAGAAACTAGAGTTTGTGCAAAAATGAGGAATTTGGAGGATCTAAGGGATGGGAAGTGTTTGATAAGGTACTTTAAGGATAGGGGAAGGTGTATGAACATCAGGATACAAGTTTCCCTGATGATTTGACCGTCCAAGTGAAATTGGCTTCAAAACCCTAGGAGAGGGAAATGAACTTGTCAAGGCACAACTGAAGCATGAACAAGATGTAAAATGACTCATTAGACACTGACATGATAATGAAAACCCTATGAATGATGATAGACTCAGTTGAATAACGACCGAGGTTGGCATTTGGGAAACTTTAGAAGGAGTTAAAGCAAACTCTAGACCTGAAGCCTAGTGACCAAATTTTGTTTGAAAACTCACTGAAATGACAAAATTTGACCTTGACACTTCAAAATCACTTTGTAAGAGCATATTTGATCACTGTAGGAAGGCTGGAAAGACTGACACTAACACCACTCATGCAAGAATATTAAACAAGTGCTCTCTAATGTTGAAGATTGACCATGTTTGGCTAGGTTTTTGCATCGTCGCTGGTAAACCCTTAAAAAGTGCGAAGGTTCCCTGTCATGAACTATGTCGTTGCGACATCGTCGTAGGTGTAGACATGTTTCCTGTGATTGTTGAATTTTAGGGTTTGGCGCAAGTCTTCCAGATGCTTATTGCAACTATTGGTCCAAACGCATTGCTCCCTTGCAACGTCGTTGCTAAGCCCTAGTTCATGACCGGTGACAATCCAGATTAGGTGAATTAGTTCAAACAGTCGACCTTCTGGGTGATTCTAGAGCTGGTTGTTGGGTCAAATTGGTTCGCCTTTCCTCCTTTGGGATGGTAGTTCCACCTTTTATGAAACCTCCCTTGAGGATAAGCTCCCTCTCCCTCATTTCATGGAGGTTCCTCCTCCTATAAAAGCACTCACCATTGCTATGATCAGCTAGTTACTAATTCTTAGTTCCTAGTTACTAGTTGCTAGTTTTTGGTTTTGGATTGAAGCAGATTAGATAGCTTTGGTGTGAGTTTGAAAAGTACAGTGGAATTGATGATAAATTGGTGATAGGTTGTGGAGTGCCTTAACCTTGCATTAGAGCTTGTTAGTGAGAGAGAGACATTATCCATTTGGGAGACCCATTCTTGAGAGTGAATGCTTGAAGGAACATACCGATTGGACCCTCCAAGAAGGCTTGCGACGTCAAGGCCTGGTTGTAAGCTTTGCTCTTGATTTATTTTAATACGATCAATAACGATTTCCTATATCTTGTGTACAATTTACTCGATAGCTTATAATTCCTTGAATTTATAAGTAAATAGATCATTGTTGTTCTCGGCTACATGCTTTGTTGTTTTCTTGTGGTGTTTCAAGTCAATCGCTCATTAAGGAGAAGGAAACGGAAACTAGAGCGGCACAACAGAAG
The DNA here is from genome assembly GCA_000404065.3 of Pinus taeda. NCBI lineage: Eukaryota > Viridiplantae > Streptophyta > Pinopsida > Pinales > Pinaceae > Pinus > Pinus taeda. The sequence continues at coordinate 319,189 of APFE030510577.1, forward strand.
CTGGTTTTGAGGTAGGCCTCCAACAATGACTATTTAAGGGAATCAATTGTTGTTTTGTTTTGCTGTGACTAGACCCACTCTAGGGCTAGAGGGATTGCCTTTGTCCACAGAGGGAACACTTTCCTACTTCATAGGAAGGGACAATGAGCTCTCCCCCTATCATGCAGACTCCTCTGAATGAGGAGAAAAATCCCAAAAGGGGCAGTGAGGAAGGATCAAGTTCAGGGACAAATGCCTTCAATGTTTAATATGAAATAGGCCAAAGCAAAAGGCCTAGACTCAATCCTATGTCACAACAAGAAGACATCAATGGTTCAGTTGAAATAATTGATTCTTAGCTAGAAAGGAGTAAAGGTACTACTCCTTCAGAGGAAACACAACCCCCATCATCCTCAGGAACCGAGATGATACAGAGACAGATGAGTGTAGAGACCTTGTCTTTCAGTAGGCCAATAGGCCAGGATAAAAGTATCAAAGAAAAATTCAAAGAGATAAAAATGAGGAATGAAAGGTTAAAAGCTGAGACATATGCTCAGCTTTTCAAACTTTCTACTCTGAGTCAGAATAGATTGATGTCAGCCTTTGACATCAAAGAGGGGAAGATGCAGGTGTCCTTCATTCAACCAACTGTGCAGCAACCATGGACACCCACTGACTACAAGAAATTTGATTTTGAGGTGTTGGCCAGGGATATTCACCCTGTGGACCAAATAGAGTTTCACAAGCAGGATGTAGAAAGGATCTACTCCACCCTGACAGGAAGTCCATAGCTGTTCATCAACTACAAAGTTCCCTAAACAACATCTTAGCTCAATATTAGCGTGAACAGGCTTCATCACAAGCCAAGGACAACATAATCAAGTATTTGGAAGACTTGATCATAGAGATGGGACATGATCCCAAAGATATCAAAGCAACAGAGGAGTTAATAAAACAGAAGAACAAGGACATTGCTTCACTGAAGAAGCAATTAAAGATGCCCTCCTTGCATCATCCACAAACATAGAAGGTGTTACAATCTCAAACTTAGCATGAGGACTTAATGGATTTAGTCCTTAAGCTGAATGATTAGTTGAGGAGCACAGAGAAGGAATTAGATGCCTTAATCCAATTGAAGCAAGGTGAAGTAGGGACCACACCAACAACTATAATCCTTACAGTGACTACTGCAATACCATCTACATTGGAAGCTACATTGGCTTCAAAAACTCCTATAGGCACTGCCTTGCCCATCACCGCTGCAACATCTACATCAGTAGCTTCCAAAATAACAACAGATGAAGCAGCCAAGCTTGTTCATGCCATGGAAGAAATGTCTATTCAAACAAACGAGATAAACAAGCTAAAGGAATGGTTGGCAAGCTTAGAAACAAACTGTAAGCTTGCCAAGATTATGCAGAAGGAGGAGGAACAAAAGGCTACAAGGATAAAGGAAAAGCTCAAGTCAATGGAAAGAGACTTGACACTAAACGAGCCTCTTGGAGAAGCCAAGGAAAAATTGTGAGCCAATATCATTGACTCTGTCAATGATATTTGTCCATCCATACAGGTCATATTCGAGCAGATTGATCTCATAACATTAATAATAGAGGCTATTGAGAAGGTGAAGATAGAATTAGGCAACAGGCCTAGAGAGGCTACCGGGCTCATCCAGTTCTTAAATTCAAAGAACAAGTACCAGTTACAGGAACTGGAAATTGAAGACATGATTGCTACTATTCTGGAGGTAAAGAAAGTCCTCACTAAGAGGGACCTTATGCAAAAGTTAGAGGAAAAGAGCAAGGGAATGCAAGCAGTCGTTGACAGGTTCATGGCTAAGTTTGATAAGATAAAATAAAAGGGATTACCTAATCCCTTAGTCATTCATGATAAACTTATGGAACAAGGAGATTACAACAACAAACTCAGGGATGTAGGAAGACAGCAAGTGACTACTTCACAGGTTTCAGGAATGCCAATAGGAAAGGTACTGTACAGTGCCTTTGAAAATCTATTTTACCTCTAGCATGAGGTAAAACATCTGTTTATAAATAAGCTCTCATTTGCCAAATACATTGAGGCAGATGAAACTTACCCGAGAATGTTGAGTATATAGTCACCAACAGATCAAGAATGGGAAAATTTTACTGACTTACTATAGCAGAACACAGTTAAAGGTCAAACACATAGTCAACGAGGTAAAAGAGCATCAAAGTCAAGTGGTTACAGGGTCAAAGAGTATTCGTGTCAAAGAGTATCAGCATAAAAGACATCAGCCTTTGGCCAGCACAGAGCATAGCAACCATAAAATTTCAGCTAAACCACAACAAAAGGGACGACATGCAAACAGTTCAATAGCTGTCACTATCTTCCTGCGAGAAGATATGTTGAATTTCCTAGATTAATTCCCAAGTTAGTTTGGGATATTTTGTAAAAACATTTTGTATAAATACTTCACAAATCAAAGTATGTAGGGGGGATTGTTATACTTTCCATAGAATTTTGTTCAAAGACTATAAAATATTTTGTAGCACTGACTGGGCCAACATGCTGGATTGATGAATAAAGATTAGATATTTCAAGGGATTCATGGGTAAAGTGGAGTATAAATGAGTAATTCTCTTGTGTTGTTTTACCTCTCTTAAAGTTGTTTAAAAATCTTGAATGTTTCAGAAGTCTGAATGTTTAACTTGAATACTATTTCAGAATTTGCTTGAATGCACTCCATCTTACTGTTATACATTCTTAATGTTTTCTCTTAAACTATCTTAGCTAGGGAATTCTTAACTGCTCCTTAGCTTTCGTAGTTTCTCCTCTGGGGAACGATTCTTAATTGCCCTTTACTCATGATTCACTGTTGTTCCCCCATCTTTGCTTCGATTTCAGAATTCTTGATGGCCCTTTCACCCCCATTAAGACTCACTTCACCATTTAGTCCAAGGATTTGTACTTTACTCTTCTATCTTGCCCCTTGAACATTCCCTTTAGTGATTTAACTCTAGCTTTGCTTCCCCTTCTTTGACTCCATTGCCCAATGGCCTAAAGGCATCAATCTATCAGCCTATTTTAAGGATTCCACCACCAAATCTTCATACAAATCAAAACCCCCCCTGAACTCTAGAACTAGCCTAATATCTAAGCAAACATAGCTCAATTATATAGAGAGAGCCCTCTCTGAGCCATAGGTTGGCTAGAGCCTATGCTTAAAATTTGGTTTGTGGTTACCTCGAAGCATTCCCTTATTCCAAAACTTCTAAGGAAAAGTTTTGAGTGATAACACCCTCAAAGGTTGAGAAAAGCACTCAACATGACACCTATGTATGAGCAATCAATGCAAAGGTCGAAGATCAATTGGATAGGCCTAAAACTCAGCCCACCACTACTCCTAGGGATGATAGAAGGGAGAAAAAAAGAAGAGGTAAAGAGGCAGTGGGAGGAAGTAGAAAGGAAAGCAAGCTTCTATGAACAAGAAGAAGAGATCACAACAGAAGCATGGGATGTTAGAGAGGCTATTAGAGCCATGAAGGACATGGACATTGAATAAGTTTCTTAGAGGATGAGCAACACTTTCAGTAGGGGGGTGATGATGAACCTCATCATTGAGTAATTATATGGGCCTTAATTGGCCTTAATTCACCTCCTAGCTTAGTCAAACCAACTATTCTCACAACTTATTGCATACTTTTGATTATATTTTGTTTATGAGATGAGTTATAGTTGGATATTTGGCTTTGTGGTCTAATGTGCATGTATTGTAGGAATAAAGGATGAATGCAAGGAACTATGGCAAAGATAAAGGATAAAAGGATAAATGCAAGGAATTATGGTAAAGACCTTGGTCAAAACTCGAATGGGACAAGGGAGAGTAACTATAGGAGGTAAATCCTCCTCATTTACTACCCCTCCATTTGAATATTCCTCAATCAACTCAGAGTGCAAACAACCATCACTTTAAAGACTAGAAGACAACTGAGCAAGTGAAAAGGATAGAGACCAATTTATCAAATGTATAAGTGGAGAGGCTTAGGACCTCATTAGGATCCATCATTTCCGCACGTTTCTTTTTCTCATGATACGATATCCGTCGTCCATCTCTTGACTTCACCCGCGTGATAAGATCTAAGCCGTTCATCACTCCTGTTAACCTCATCCATCCATCTCTTGAATTAATCTCCGCGATTAGATCTCAACCATTCATCTCCTGTTAAACTCATTCGTCCATCCACTCGCTTAATCCCTGGCGATATGATCTCCGCTGCTCATCTGCTTTGTTACCTTGTTCGTCCACCTATTCACTTAATTCCTCGCGATACGATATTTGCCGTTCATCTATTTCGTTAACCTTGTTCATCAATTTATTTGCTTAAGACCCCGCAATAAGATCTCCACCATCCATCTTCTACTCATTGATCGACCCAACGGTCCCTATGCACTACTGCGTCGTTACGTCCTCCTTCCATTGATTTCGACCTCCGATTGCTTTTCTGCTTGAAAACCGATTTAGTTTAAGTTCATTCATTTACACCTTAGTATAGTTTGATGCTCTTTACTTCTGCAATTTAGATAGCAGCCTTAGGTTAGTGATTGTTTTAGCAATTCTGCTTAGCATAGTTGTTTAATTGGTTAGTTAGGTTATGGTGTGGTTTATCATTACATGCTGTTTTCTTCAATATTGTAATAGAAGTAGATCTCCCTTAGGATAGATTTACTCTTCTTCCATCAAAGAGTTAAGCTTCTTTTGACCCTATAGAAGTTTGGCTTGGAATCCCTAGGGTCTCTTACCAGATGAGCAGTGACAACATGCAGTACCTTCACTTCTACTTGTGCATATAGCACTGTCACCTCCAAGTTTGTACGAATCTCGGGTTGATAAGTAAAGCTGGTAGCCTTGGGAGTTGCAACATTGTTATTGCAATACTTAGGCTCATCAGAGTCTTACTCCCCAAGACTCTATGTGGACTCCTGTTCTACAAGTACACTGTAGTGTTACACACCTCGAACCATAAAAAGAAAGGTAGCCTCTAATCATGCAATATAACTCTAGTTGCATGTAATATGGTCCTGTTCTTCCTCTCCACCACCCCATTCTGTTGGGGGATATTAGGCACTATGTACTCCCTCCTAATGTCTACACTCCTGTTGGAAATACTAAGTGGGGGGTGAATCAATATTTCCTTAATTTTACACACAGTTGGTTAGTTTATCCTCTTTAAAACATTTAGAGCATTACACAATCATGAACATAAACATATTTCATCCAAACAAGCTTTGCATTATGTATGGTTTACATACAACAATTTACCAGTAAATCTGGAAGGAAGTACAAGAATCCTCAGTGGTTTTGAAGAGTTTACAAATAAAATATGAAGGGGTCTTTAGTCCCCTTGTACAAATCAACTCTAATTCTCACACTTCAACTTTTGCTTCATGTTTTACTTGTTGTCACTGTTATCCACTGCTACCTTTATTTGTTGCAATACATTCCACCACAATTGTTGCTACCACTGCTACACTATCCACACTCACTACTGCTGTGGCTATCACTCTCATTGCCTATATTGCTGCTACCTCTCTTACTTCCTTTGTAAGAAGGTAGTGTTCATCAACCAAAGTACTATCACGAGGTTTTTTGTCAATAAGGTCACATGTTCACTGTCAACAAGGTCACTTCTTCACAAAGACACTGTCCTTTATTAGGGTTTTCGTACATGCTTAGGATTATGATTTGCTTCCAAATATGCACAATTGTACACTGTTGAAATTGAGGGAGGATATACTAGTAAATCCTTTTGCTATGACTACTGCAGATAAATTGTTACTGCTCAATTGAAGCCTATGTGGTTTACATTATTCAGAAACAACCACTATTATCTTTTGGTCCTTGCTTCAGAACCCTTACTGCAACAAAGATACCAAGACCTTTACAAGACAAGGATCTCAAAATTCTCACTGCTAAAAATAACTCTTCCTAATGATAGTGAAAAGTTAAGCATATGTGCCTACAAATTGATGATGATATCCTTGCATCTGTAAGAAATAATTCCACAAACTTTATAGTGAACAAAAATGTTCTACATTTGTCTTTAGGAGAGTGTTCCACTTGTGAATCATGTCTCTGCAGAATCATCAGGGTTTCTGCGGAAGTCTTTCTCAAATTTTCAATGATAAAATTCAAATGCTTTGTCTTAAGATGATCCAGATCATGAGATCTTTGCTGGTTCTTTGTATAATCCATCACGTTTACCTCCTGCCAAAATTAGTTCAATGTAATGCATAAACCAACAATACTATGTGTTGTCCTCAAGTGAAAGTCATCACATGTGTCTTATATGAATTATGGTCATTTGCATACCAAGCGTCCTGTCACTAACTCACCGTTTTGTCAAACATCAAGAAGTCATTAGGACCAAATTCTATCTAAAATGTTCCCTTTGATTCGACTTCAGTTCTTGATATTCATTATAATGGATGCCTATAATTCATGCTGCAAAATTCATAATACAGATGCTTCTTTTCATCTCGCTTGTTCTATAGATTTTCTATAATTAGTAGGGAGCAGGCTACCTTGACTAGTGAAGGTAAACAACATATCTCAAATGTGTGTTGTTCTAATGAAGGGAGCCAGAAATTACTCTAGCAAACGTGGCTATAGTTAAGAATTTTTCATTCAATGAAAATTTCTGCAGTAGAAAATCTACTGAGGATAGTAAATTAGGGTGGTAGATATAAGGTATAGGAAAATGTTAAGGAGGTCCTCAAATTTATAATCTTATTTCACCGGATATGTTTGCTCAGGAGTTATGCAAGGACAATATTATATCTGAAATGAAGATAGTAAATTAGGGTGGTAGATATAAGGTATAGGACAATGTTAAGGAGGTCTTCAAATTTATAATCTTATTTCACCGGATATGTTTGCTCAGGAGTTATGCAAGGACAATATTATATCTGAAATGAAATCTCATAGATGCTAACTCTATATCTCCAAGTCATTTAGATGAGAGTGCGTCCTACAAAGAGGATGCAAGTTCCAGCAATGTCATGACACATGTTCAACAAAGTCTTGGATCCACTATATTAAATATTCATGTTTCCAGAGATTCACAATTCATGGAGATCATAATTTGTCTATGTGGGAAGTTTTGAATTTTTTAGTGATATCACTTCTTGGATATTCAAAATGTATTTCTTTTGCACCATATAAATACACCTGCAAAAATAATTTCAAAGTGAATCCCATGTGTAAAAATTTACCCCCCGCCCGTCCAAAAAAAAATCATCACTCAAGTCGTAGGAAATTTTAGAAGAGCCCACGAGTTACTTTTCTGCCTTCACGTCTTAAACAATCGATTTTTGAGAGAGAATCATGAATAAGATTCACATTTGTGCATGTTGTCATCGAGAGAATTAAGATATACATTTAATAACCCAGAAGCAATCTTTGTGACTCATATATTGTTCATAAGAGAGATACATGTCAAAAAAAAGTGGTCACACGAATCATTTCCAAGGAATAACTAAATCCTTCGCTGCAAAACTAAACTTCAGACTGAGACGAAACCCTTACTCAACCAAACTATAAAAAAGGATTTTCTATTTGTGGCTTCCTTGAAAACATTGTGTCTTGGCCACATTGTTTCAAATTGCAATCAACTTGAGGTAATTGTATATTGCTGGTCCATCGAAAAATATTTGCACAAAATAAATGGCATACAATGAGTTAAGACCTGCACAATAAAATCAACAAATCTATACAATAGAAGAATGATGGCAGCGAAACCCTTCTACAAAAATAAAAACATAGCCCAAGAATCCTCATTCCACTTCACTAGACCACATAAATTATTCACACATTCCTCCTGGACAATCTGACCGCAAATGTGTAGAACATATCACAAATTAATCACATATCATGAAAGCAACAAGGAATCCCTTTTATAATAGTTTAGAGAAGTATCTAGTAGGGTTAGTTGACATTGAAAAGGAGGGGAAATGTAAATTTTGAAATATATTGAACCAAAACTTAGGGACAACCTCCATAAGATTAAACTAAATTTTATTTCCATTTTTAATTAACTTGACTTTGACTTTTTGGGGTTATTTATTAATCTTCCAAAAATTATTTCCTTAAATCAACTTTTTGAACACCCTTTTTAAAAACATCATTTAATTTAATTTAAATCCAAAGTCCTTATGATTTTGTCAACAATATGATGTGATGTCATTATCAATTGAAGTTGCCACATCATCCATTAGTAGTTGTTTCCAAATCAACATAACTTGGATTCCACATCATTCAATCAACAATATGATGCCATCTCAACAATTGTTGGGGTTTTTGATCATAAATTAAGTGCATTGAATTTGACTAGGCATATCTCACAAATCATGAGGACCCATGAGGCAGTCCATATACCACTGGAATCAGCGTGACAAGGAGAATTCTATGGTGTGAGTTTGCAAGAGAAACTAAGTGATCTACATCATTAAAATTTCCAACAAGTGCGGGGTATATCCATCGGCTAGGAAATCAAACCCTAAAGCTAGGGTTAGCTAGGGTTTCATCACTGCTTGCTCTCATCCAGAAAAACCATATGCCGGGGACATTGATGAAAATATCATGCACCTGTTGCATCTGCTTGACATCCTGCACCTACTATAACCTACTCAACATCCTGCACCTGCTGCTTTGAAACCAATGGCAACATAATCAACAATATTCCCCTTTGTCATTGATGTCAACACACCTAGCAAGACAAGGCATGTTGTATCCTGCATCTCTCTCTCTCTCCCTTGATTCCTGCAAGGTTCTCTCCCCCTTTGGCATCAATGGCAAAGGGTGCGTGACATGTCCTTGACGATATCTCCAAGTGATATGCCCCCCCTAACAATATGCTTACTCGCTGCATCATCTCTATAAGCTCCCCCTAACAATGTGCTCTCATGTGACATCATCTGATCTTATGTTATAGCTTCCCCTAAAAAATATGCTTCTCCTACAAATTATCTCTGTCTCTGTGCATCTCCCAATTGTGTGAGAATTCATTGAGAAACCAATTTTCTCTGCTAGATGCTGGTGGTCTTATCTTTCTTCCTAGTGAATGTTCGTCTTTCTTGGTTCTACGAAGTCCATGTCAAGAAGCTTCTACAATATTGTGTAAAATAGCCAAAATTATGGCATAAATATCACTCTACATCTAGTCTCGATAATGGAGCAAAGGTGTTGTAACTTTTGTTGTCATAGATGTATGGGGCTTTGTCTTATCTTCTAGAAAATATGCCTCTAGGGTTTTGATAAAACCCTCTATCAATACGCCTACTATATTCACTGCAATCTCGAGCTCTGTGTCCATAGTTAGAACATTCTTAGCAATAACCATAAAATGTGCCTGTATACATAGGTGTATATGGTGAAGATCTGCTGAAGGTGTCTCTTCCTTGAAAATATCTTTGTTTCTCTCCACTTATGAATTCTCTATTATAATTTTATTTTTTGAATACATCATCTTGATTTCTTGAGGCATTGATCTTCCATATTCTAGAGTTGGTTGACTTGTGTAGAACTTTGACTTTGGTATTCACTTCATCATGAGGCTTCTCTACATGCGACTTCTTCTTTATGAGGCTTCTTCTCTTCTTTGAAATGTGGTTTCTTTTCATCATTGGAGCATGAGGACTTACCAACATATCCAAACCTATCTTGATAATTGGTGACCTTTGGCAAGTGAGAATGTTATCCAAGACCAGTGAGCTTAATTTTTGAGTCAGTTTGTCTACTTCTGCTTTCAAGGTGACTATTTCCCGTTCATGCTTTTTGAGTCCTCTTCCTTCTTCTTTATTTGAATTCTTAAGGCTTCCTCAATTCTTTTGGATTCTTCAAGTTCCCTCTTCAAGGAGTTGACCTTCTTGCCAAGCTCTCCAGCTTGTTTTTCCTTTTCCTTGAGTTGGTTTGTCAAGGTGCTTTCCTTGTTGTTTTCCTTTTGCAGTATTCTCTCAAGGTGATCAAGTTCATGGTCCCTTTCTCGTATATATATTTGATTCTTCTGCAATTCAACTTCTCTTTCCAACCTGTTTATTTCATCAAGAGCATAAACATATTTATTCTCATTCCAATTTCCAACTTCTTCAAGTTTGCATGAGAGTTGCAATTTCAACATTTTCCATTGACTTCCCCATCTCAGATGCTACAAATTTGCATTCAAGCGGTTAAGCCTTTAAGGACCTGCTCTGATAGCAATTAAGGGAGGGGGACAGGAGGGGGGGGGGGGGGGTTGAATTAGTATTTCCTTAATTTTACACACAATTGGTTAGTTTATCTTCTTTAAAACATTTAGAGCATTACACAGTCATGAACATAAACAAATTTCATCCAAACAAGCTTTGCATAAGGTATGGTTTACATACAACAATTTACCAGTCAAGCTAGAAGGAAGTACAAGACTCATGAGTGGTTTCTAAAGAGTTTACTCTGAAGGGGTCTTCAGTCCCCTAGTACAAAACAAATCTACCATTCACACTTCAACTTTTTCTTTCTTCTATAGCTGCTGTCACTGTCATCCACTGTTACCTCTATCTGTTGCGACACCTTCCACCATTGTTGTTGCTATCATTGCTACACTGTACACACTCACTACTGCTATGGACATCTCTCTCACTTTCTCTATTGCTGCTACCTCTCTTACTGCCTTTGTAAGCACATATTTTCCATCAACCATAGTACTGTCATGAGGTTTTCTGTCAATAAGGTCACAGGTTCACTGTCGACAAGGTCATTGCTTCATAAAGACACTTTCCTTTATCAGGGTTGTTTTCTTACATGCTTAGGATTATGATCTTCTTCCAAATATGCACAACTATCCACTGTAAAACTAAGGGAGGATAAACTAGTAAATCCTTTCTACTGCGACTACTTCAGACAAATTGTTATTAAGATGGTTTTCTGCAATAATCACATCGAAATTCATTTGTTGACACGTTTTGAACCATCAAATGTGGTTCATCGTCAGGACGAGATGAAGAATCAGATCATGGCCCCAAGTTAAATAGAGAGATCCATCATTCAATGACTACTTTTGACCAAGGAAACAACTACAAAGGACAAGGAAACAACTACACTTGACTGGACCGAGAGACAGGGAAAGAAGTCAAATTTATTTAATTTATTAATTAAAATATTTTTTATTTATTTTGTTAAAACATTTCATTAATATTTTATTTCTAACCAACAAATTTGTTTATAATTAACTAAATGCTTTAAAGAACCTAAACATCGAACCTGAGACGTAAATATTTTTATACTTTAAAACTATCTTAAGATATGTATTATTAAAGGACTCTTATAAAACTAATAAATAGTTAGTTAACTAGTTAGCATGACCATAAGTGCATTTATTTATTTACTTTAACTATATATGTAACTTCATAGGTAATACAATAAGGTTAAATCTGATATAGATATATCAGATAAATTAAATATAAATAACTTAGTTAAATTAAGTATTAAGGGTGTCATGGTCTAAAAGTTTATTAAATAACCCATAAGTTAGTTAATAAAACTATATTTAAGATTTATAAGTATCACAAAAAATATACAAATAAAACCTAGGTAAAGGTAAGACTATAGGAAACTAAATCTAATAAAGGAAAGGAGGGAGACTTTAGTAACCAATAAATGATAAAGTCTCAGGTTTGATGTTTAGGTTCTTCAAAGCATTTAGTTAATTATAAACAAATTTGTTGGTTAGAAATAAAAATATTAATGAATTGTTTTAACAAACTAAATAAAAAATATTTTAATTAATAAATTAAATAAATTTGACTTCTTTCCCTGTCTCTTGGTCCAGTCAAATGTAGCTGTTGCCCTGTCCTTTGTAGCTATTTCCTTGGTCAAAAGTAGTCGTTGAATGACGGATCTCTCTATTTAACTTGGGGCCATGATTTGATTCTTCATCTCGTCTTGACAATGAACCACACTTGATGGTTCGAAACATGTCGACAAATGAATTTCAATGTGATTATTGCCGAAAAGAACCTTAATAATCTTGATATGGATCATAGAAGCATAATTTTAATAGACAAAATTGTTATTGATAAAGTGAAGCCTATGTGATTTAGATTATTCATAAACAACAATTGTGTTGAAAATGCAGCAAGAAAAGTTTAAATTTGATTTTAGCCTTAATTAAATTGAGGAAATTAAAAATTCATATTCGCAGACAACTTGGAGGAGTTAACTGAGGTGACATGGCACTTGTCACTCATTTAAGAACACTAAATTTGATTTAATGAGTTCAGGTTCAGTTTACTTGTGTTGATTCCTAAAAAATAGAAGTCTAGCTCAGTTAATTCAAGTTAGGGGCAAGAAGTTCAGTTGTGTGCAGTGGGTTCCTGAGTTTTAGGAGCCTAGGTTAAGTTGATTTTAGTTGTAGCAATTTAATTTAGTTAAATGGATTTATGGTAAATTAAACTAGTTCTAACTGTTGAAGGAACTAGTGGAAGGTCAAGTTGTGGAAGTGGAACTTTAACCACACTGAGTAATCATCCAGATAATTAATCAATCAACCTAAATTAACTCATACATGCAAAGAATTTGAGTTACCCATTTGAGATTGGAGTTCAAGGGAAATGTACTATCAATTGTAAAGTATTCCAAGTTGTACAAGTGGTGCATGCAGTCAGAGAATTTACCTAAAAGAATTGCACAATCCAAATGAGGGAATTTCCTAATTAATAGTGGCCTAATCCCCAAGGGAACAAGGCAAGGAATTAGGAGCTTGGAGGGCTTGAAAATTGGCTTAGTGTTGGCCATGTTTAGTCAGTCAGGCAGAGGGATAGACTATACACTTGAAGGGTGTGCTCAGGCTTGAGAAAGCATTGTATTTCTTCTGTATTCTATGATTAATACAATATAGATAGTAAGGGGCTTTGAGGAGTTTGTTTCCCCTAGATAAATCTCTGTTCATGTTTGATGTTTCCTTTTGAATGTCTATAATTATTGTTTTAGATGGTGAATTAACTTCCACAAATCAGTAAAGTAGATTCAAGTCTTATGATTTAGAAAATTTCGTGAACAATATTAAATCTACACATTAATTTATACATGGTATTAGAGCTAGAATCACTATAAAGAAGAGATTTCAAATTTATCATTGTAGGAGATTCAAATTTTAAGATCAGTGTTGCAGGTTTTCTTTAGGACTAAGAAGATGACTTTTAATGGACTCAGGCTCGAGTATGCCTTGGAAGGCACCTCATACTTTGTTGCATGGAAGGACTAGATGGAGGCAGTATTGGATGATAATGGGTTGCTAGAATACATCAAGACAGATGCAACAAAAACCATAGCATATAATGCCCAAAATATTGTTTAGTGGAAGAAGGATTTGTCCAAAGCAAGGATAATCATATTGGAGGGAGTTCGAGATCATATTGTCTCGAATCTCCATGGAAAAGAGACTCCATTCACGATGTGGAAAGAGTTGACCAAATTTTTCAAGGACAATAGTGACCATAGGAAGCTGGCACTCAAGGAAAAGCTTTGAAGTACCAAGGTGCAAAAGAATGACATAATTTTGCAGTACCTATGCAGGTTTACACAGTGTAGTGATGAGCTTGGCGAGGTCGGTGTTAATGTCCCTGAAGAAGACTTGGTAGCTCTAGATCTTTTGGGCCTTCCCAATAGCTGACATAACTATCAAGATTTGATAAATGGTAGGGAGAAACTACCAAGATGGGAAGCACTTATAGTACGACCTAACACATGAGGAAATAAGGTGGAATACCAGAGATGGGACCTCATCCAAAGAAGACGAAGAGGAATTTGCATTAGTCAGAAAAGGAATGAAGGCTAAGGGAAAGAAGTCCCAAGGTGAGGTTGATTTTAGTAAAGGGGGAAAGCATAAAGACTTGTCCAATATCAAGTGCTTTCACTCTCATGAATTCAGGAACTATGCCACGAAGTGTCCACAGAAGAAGGCAAGAAAGAAGGAGCCTGTTGTAGCAACAACAGGTGAAGATTTGGCTTCATAGTTCGAGCTTGATTTTACCCTCATTGCATACATAAACACAGTGATGGGGAAGTGTGTGGTATCTCGACAATGATGCCTCGTTCGATATGACGGGGAATAGATATTTTTTCAATGACTTGGAGGAGAATTATCTCTAGATGAACATTGAGTTTGGAGACAATGGAAGGTACATCACGACCAAGATTGGCACACTCATCTTTCAGAGGGAGTCAAGCTCCCCTCTCAAACTCAAGGATGTGATGTTTGTTTTAGGTCTAAATAATAATATTTTCTTCTTTGCAGTTTTGGAAGACCATGGTTACGATGTGATCTTCAACAAAGGAAAGGAATTCCGAAGACACATAACCACGAAACAAGTAAAGAAGATGAGGGTTTGAGTCAAGAACTTGTATAAACTTGAGGTAGAAGATACATGCAAATTCTTGAGGAGCAAGGAAGGGACTAGAGATTTGATGGTTGAGAGGGAGAATGTTAGAACTCTCAACATGAAGCCTCAGAAGAAGCCTTAGAAAGTCCTGGAGAAGCCAAAAACAAAGAATTAGACTGGAGGCAGAGTGGAGACATCCACTCAAGCAAATACCTCCAACAAGGGGAGAGTTTGAGCAAAGTGGGCAGAGGGAGCACATGCAACCATACCTCCAGGTTTGAGGTGGGGTGATGTGAAGCCCTAGTCTAAGAGTTGTAGAAATTTGGGCAGGGTCCATTGAGGTGTTCTCCTCATGGATCATTACCTTATTATGGGGGTCCACAATATTCAATAGCAGGAGGATTAGTTTTATTCATATACTGAGGAGTGCAGAGGAGTGTTGAAAACAAAGCAGGAGGCTTAGTAGTAGAGTCAATAATAACAAAGTTTTCCCAGTAGACAGTTTTAGACACAATTGCTTCATTCTTTTTTTGAATGCTTCACAATTGTAGGTCTTGCAGGAGCAACTACAGCAATGAGAGGTGTTGAATGTCATACATTCCAAAGGTTCTATATTGGGGTAGTTGAGGATCCCTTTATTGCTGAGAGGGAGTGTTGAAAATGTAGCAAGAAAAGTCTCAATTTATTTTTTACCTTCATTAAATTGAGGAAATACAAAATTCCATATCGGCAGACAACTTGGAGGAGTTAACTGAGGCAACATGGCACTTGTCACTCAGTTATGAATACTAAATTTGAGATAATGAATTGAGATTCAATTTACTTGTGTGTATTCCTTCAGAATAGGAGTATAAATCAGTTAATTTGAGTTAAGGGAATGAAGTTCAATGGTGTGCAGTGGGTTCCAAAATTTTAGGAGCCTAGGTTGAGTTAATTTTACTTGTAGCAATTTAATTCATTTAAATTGAGTTATGGTAAGTTAAACTAGTTCTAACTGTTGGAGTAACTAGTGGAAGGTCAAGTTGTGGAAGTGGAACTTCAACCACACTGAGTGATTATCCAAATAACTAATAAATCAACATAAATTAACTCATGCATGCAGATAATTTGAGTTACCCAGTTGAGAATGGAGTTCAAGGGCATTGTACTATCAGTTGTAAAGTATTTCAAGTTGTGAAGGTGGTGCATGTAGTTAAAGAATTGACCTAATGGAATTACACAATGTAGATGAGGGGATTTCCCAATTAATAGGGGCCTAATTCCCAAGGGAACAATGCAAGGAATTAAGACCTTGGAGGGATAGAAAATTGGCTAAGCGTTGGCCAAGTTTAGTTAGTTAGGCAAAGGGATAGACTATAGACTTGCGGGGTGTGCTCAGGCTTGAGCAAACATTGTATCTCTTATCTAATATTTGATTAATGCAATACAAATAGTAAGGGGTTTTGAGCAGTTTCTTTCCCCTGATAAATCTTAGTGCATGTGTGATGTTTTCTTTTGCATGTCTATGATTTTTATTTTATATGGTGAATTAACTCTCATAGATCAGTAGAGTAGCTTCAAGTCTCGTGATTTAGCAAATTTCTTGAGAAATATTGAATCTACACATTAATTTTTACACACTGTTATGTTTTGGTCCTTGTTTCAGAACCCTTACTGCAATAGAGATACCATGACCTTTACAAAACAAGGATCTCAAAATTTTCACTACTAAAATTAACTCTTCCTGATGATCGTGAAAAGTTTAGCATATGCGCCTACAAATTGATGATGATATCCTTGCAAATATGATAAATTATTCCACATAATTTACAATGAAAAAAAAGGTTCTACATCTGTCTTTAGAAGAGAGTGCCAGAGTGCCACTTGTGAATTGTGTCTCTACATAATCATCAAGGTTTCTTCTGAAGTATTTCTCAAGTTTGCAATGATAAACTTCAAATTCTCTATCTTAAGATGATCCAAATCATGAGATCTTTGTTATTTCTTGGTCTAATCCATCACATTTACCTCAACATAATGCAAAAACCTACAATACTATGTGTTGTCCTCAAGTGTAAGTCATCAAAAGTGTCTTCTAAAAATTATATTCATTTGCATACCAAGGGTCATGTCACTAACTCACTGTTTTGTCAAACTTCAAGAAGTCAATAAGATCAACTTTTGTCTAGAAAGTTCCCTTTGATTGGACCTCAGTTCTTGATATTCATTATAATGGATGCCTATAATTCATGATGTAGAATTCATAATATAGACACTTCTTTTTCTCTCTTGTTAGGGAGGATGTTGCCATGACCAGTGAAGGTAAACAACAAATCTGCAATGTGTGTTGTTCCAACGAAGGGAGCCACAAATTACTCTAGCAAACATGGTCATAGTTCATAACTTTTCATTCAGTGAAAAGTTATGCGGTAGCAAATCTACTGAGGATAGAAAATTAGGGCTGTAGATATAAGGTATAGGATAATGTTAAGGAGGTCCTCAAATTTACAATCTTCTTTCACCATATATGTTTGCTCAGTTGTTATGCAAGGAAAATATTATATCTGAAATGAAATCTCACAGAAGTCAATGCTATATCTCCAAGTCATTCAGATGAAAGTGTGTGCTATAAAGAGGATGCGAGTTCAGGGAATTCCATGACACAAGTTCAACAATCTTGGATCCTCTGTAATAAATCTTTAGATTTCCAAAGGTTCACAATTGTTGGAGATCATAATTTGTCTATGCGAGATTCTTAAATTTTTCAGTGATATCACTTCTTAGATCTTCGAAGATGTATTCCTTTTGCACAATATAAATGCACCTGCAAAAAAAAATTCAAAGCGAATCCCATGCCTAAAAATTAACCCCAAAAAAATCATTACTCCTCAAGCCATATGAAATTTTAGAAGAGCCCACGAGTTACTTTTTTTATTTTTTTCCTGTACGTTTGAAACAATCGATTTTTTAGAGACAAAATTAGGAATAATATTCACAATTGTGCAGGTTATCACCATGAAAATTAACATCTTCGTTGAATATATCAGAAACAACCTTTGTGACTCACATATTGTTCGTAACAGAGATGCATGTCAAAAAAAGTGGCCACACATTCCTTCGCTGCAAAATAAACTTAAGACCGAGGTGAAACCCTTGACAAACCAAACTATAAAAAGGATTTTCTATCTGCGACTTCCTTGAAAATGTTGTGTCATGGCCGCATTATTTTAGATTGCAATCAAGTTGAGGTAATGCTATATTTTTGGCCCATCGAAAAATATTTAGACATAAATAATGGCATATGATGGGCTAAGGTCTGCAAATAAAATCAATAAATCTTTTCAATAGAAGAATGATGCTAGCGAAACCATTTAAAAAATAAAAAAGAGAGCCGAAAAATCCTTGTTCCACTTCTTCACTAGACTACAAGAATTATTCATGCATTCCTCTTGGATACTCTAGCTGCATATGTATAGAAGATATCACAAATTAATCACATCTCATTAAAGGAGCAAGGAATTCCTTTTATAATAGCTTAGAGAAGTATATAGTAGGGTTAGTCGACCTTGAAAAGGAGGGGAAATATAATTTTTGAAATATATTGAGCAAAAACTTAGGGCCGACCTCCATAAGATTAAACTAAAATTTATTGCCCTTTTTAATTAACTTGACTTTGACTTTTTTTGGGTCATTTATTAATCTTCCAAAAATCCTTTCCTTAAGTAAATTTTTCTAGAACACCTTTTTTCATAACATCATTTAATTTAATTTATATCCAAAGTCCTTATGATTTTGTCCACAATATGACGTAATGTCATTATCCATTGAATTTGCCACATCATCCATCAATAGTTGTTTCCACATCAACATAACTGGGATTCCACAACATTCAACCAACAATATGATGTGATCTCAATAGCCCTTGGGGGCCATATCTCACAAATCATGAGGACCCACGAGACAATCTACATACCACCAAAATTAGTGTGACAAGGAGAATCTGATGGTGAAAGTCCCCATGACAAGCTAATTGATCTGCATCATCAAAATTTCCAACAAGTGCGGGGTATATCCATTGACTAGGAAACTAAACCCTAAAGCTAGGGTTAACTAGGGTTTCATCTCTACTTCCTCTCATCCAAAACAACCATATGTCATGGACATCAATGACACTATCTTGCACTTTCTACATCTGCTTGACATCCTGCACTTGCTCGAACCTACTCAACATCCTGCACTTGCTCGACATCCTGCACCCGCTACTTTGAAATCAATGACAACATACTCAATAAATCCTACAAAACTCCATCGACTTGTAGGTATACTTGCATCCATTGTTTGATATCAACACTTTGATTTTCTTCCCTTTTTGGTTCTCCACAAGAGCATCAAACTCTTTGAACCTCTTGAAGACCTCATCCCTGGTGTTCAAAAAAAAAATCCAGGTCTTCCTGGTGTAGTCATCAATGAAAGTCACATAGTACTCGTTTCCACTGAATGATACAAGTGACATAGTACCACACACATTAGTGTACCAAATCTAGGATACCTATTGCTCTGCTGTCACTACTTTGGAAAGGTGTCTTAGTGTACTTTCCCAAAGCACACCCCCTGCACACATCATGATGCTTAGTGCAAAGCTTAGGTAAACTTGTAACCATCTCTCTCATCATCCTGAATTCTCCATGGTGAAAGTGGGCCATTCTCCTCTGCCAAATATTGCACACCTCAATACTGCTGGTTTGCACCACTAAGGCTCTAGTAGGCTGAAACATAAACCTGTAGAGACCCCCACTGCAAACTCCAATCACTCTATCATGCTCAATACTAGATCTCTTAAGATATATGAGTACCTGTCCTCCTTGGAAAACCACCTAATATCCCCTGTACTCAATAATGGAGGCTGAAAAATTTCTTCTTCATCCCTGGAACATAAAGAACATCTGTCACTTTCAGAGGAGGTGAAGATTCCCTCTGAAAGGATATTGATCCCACTCCTACTACTATGACCTTGGAGTTACCTCTAAGGAAAACCTCCAAGTAAATATCATCCTTTGTCAGACTCTTGAAGTGCTCTCTCACTCCAGTCATATGGTAGGAATCTATAATGCTTACAAACGACACGTCAGAATACGTGAATCTCATGGAAAGACTCAATACTAAGGAAAAATTAGTGTCAAATCAGGAGGCGAACTCATCCACCTTAGCTGAAGCTGATATGCCCTTCTTCTTGTTCTTCTTATTGGGACATTGAACAACATAATGACCCAACTTCCTATAATAAAAGCATTTCACTTTGCTCATGCCCTTCTCCTTGGCCTTATGCTTCCCCTTCTACTAATTAGCTCCACTAGAAGACCCCTTCTTCTTGCCCTTAGCTACGAGGGAAACACTCTCCTCCTAACTTACCCCACGACACTAACTGCCACTGTTGACACTCCTAGTCTCTTGCTAAATGAAATCATCCCACATCATCCTTCAGCCTGGAAAATTCTCTTTGGCCACAATGGCATCTATGAACCCATCCCACTATTTGGGAAAACCATCAAGTTTCTTCCTAACCAACTAGTCCTCAAAGATAGCCTCTCCTACTATAATCAACTCATCTCTCACCTGAGTGATATTGGTGAGGTATGAGGTCACTGTGTTGGTCTTGGTCATCTTGGTGTTTCTTAGCTTATGCCTCAACACCATCTTCCTATTCTCATTGGAACTTTGGTGTAGTGTGACTAGGGACTCCCACATCTTGTAGGAAAAATTCCTCCCAGTCACATGAGGGAATAAGTGGTCTTTATTGGCATCAAGAAAGATTCTCCTTACTCTAACATTCCTCTTATTGAAGTCCACCAACTGACTTGGATCAGTAGGAAGTTGCACAAGACTCTCCACTATGTCCCACACTTCAAATTCTTCAAGAAATAACATCATCCTCTCCTTCTAGGGGCCAAAATTTTCAGTGCCACTCAATCTGTCCTCCACCCTAAAACTAGTTGCGATTACCATCAAAATCAACACTAAATCTCAGATCTCAGTGTCAAAAACTAGCCTCCCTCTCAACCACTATACTCTGGTATATGTAGGAAAGTTTTAGATGATTGTTCACTATCTTATAGAAGCAAGTAGGTAGCTCACTAGTTTTCCTTATTAGCTGAAAGTATCACTGTAGGTTCACATGTTGTGATACCATGTAGAAAATTTGAACAAATTTGTAGCCCAATCAGTTTCAAGTTTTTAGGATGTAGTTTAATGCCCTCATCCCCAAACTGTTAGCTGATTTAACTTAATGCAAATTAATTTGAAACATTTAGGACTACTCTACATTTTTCATTTTCCTTCCAACTAATATAAAAATTTATGCAAGCATGTAATACACAAGAGCCAAGTGTTTTTGGTTAACTAGACCATGAAAAACCCATAAGTGTAAAACTGGTGACAAGCAAATTTTGTTTGCTTTCTTATGAAGATTATTACAATATTAATATCACAAGGGTACTTATCTCCTCCCTTGCAGTTTGAACCATAGTCATAATTTTCTAGCCTATATTTTCATGCCATAGGTAAGCTTTGAGCTCCTTGAAATGTGTGCCAGCAATCTGACTTCCTCTATATTGAAAATCGAGCCCTCTTCCCTGAATATACTCAAAATTTGGGCCATTGAACAATTATTAGTGTCCTCAAAATTGCATTGGAATCTGACTTTTCTCCCTTCAATTTTGAGGCACAAAATCAACACTATTTGCCTAGAAATTTGTGTTTTCGTTCAACACTTAACCTAAAAACTGGTTCCTTAGACTCAATTTCTTCTCCTTAAAATTCAGTCTCGTGAGTGTCTCAAAACCTGCGCTGAAGTTCCTCAATTTCAGTGTTGAGCCCAACTGTTGTAGTTGTTTCTCTTACTCAAACTGCATGCCACTGATTTACCTTGGGATTTTAGCCTATTTGAGGTTTTCTCCTTGATATGTATTCTCTTCTCCTTCAACAAATCTCATTCTCTTATCTATCTCTTCTTTTCCTCCTCACAAATGAACATGAGAATAATGAATGAGCTCAATAACCTTTTCTCCCTTTTTATCTCTCATTAGATATGCAAACCCTAACCTTATTGATTAAGGGTTGAGATTATATCTCAACCCATAAGATCAATGGTGGAGATCAATCCCTCACTTGAACCCCCCCATTAATGACTCTAGTCACTTTATAACTTAATTTTTGTACCTTATACTTTTTCTCCACATAAAGTCACTTTTAGAATACAAAGTGACTTTAATATTAGAAAGTACTTTAGTACCTTTTCTCATAAAGTCCCTTTAAGACATAAAGTGACATTAATATAAAGTACCTAGTGCATGTACCACATAAAGTTACTTTTACACCATGACTCTAATATAACTCATAAAGTCACATGCCAAAAAGGTGTATTAAAGTGTCTTCCTAGGAGAAAAGGCTAATGCACTAGGAAACACCTTCTTGGTACCCTTATATTTTTAACAATGACATCAATAAATATTTAGTCATTCACTATCTTCATATATTTAAATAGGATTCATAATGAAATATGGAATTTTGGAATCAAAATAGGACAACAATTATATGAACCTGAGAGATTTAATGATTTCTTTGAGCCCTTGGTCCTCCAACATATTTCTTTCACTAAACAAAACATTTACCCACAAGTATTGAACATAAGGCACATCAAAATTATCTTTTAGTGCTTACAAAATCATTATCCCAATAAGCCATGGCACAAGACACATTGAAAGAAGAAAAACTCAATAAATGTATATACAACAATCTAAGCATTTGACTCCACTTACAACCCATTGGCACTATAACAACACATCTGAAGTACCCCTTGTTAAAAAAAGGAATTGATAGTGTTTGACAAGTAGAAACATGTAATAGAGAAGCAATTAGGTTGAGCATCATAGGATATTGCACTTAATTGACAAATCTTACTTTAGTATTTGTAAGACCCATTGTAATATGAATTGCCAAACAAGTTATTTATATAAGGTGGGAATAAGGAGAACCCCATACTTAAAATATGGATTCAAGATGTAATGTTTGATTGACATGACAAACAATTTAACCTTAGAGATAGCTAAGTTCATAATCAGAAATGGTGTTAACTGTGAGAATGTTGAAGATACATAGAAAATCACTTAATTGCTTAAGGCTTTCTCATCTAGCAAATATTACGGTGTGAAACTCTTACATTGTTAATATCACAAACATGAATATGCCAAACACTATTCTCATTTTGTAATATGGTAAGGATAGTTTGGTAAGAGAATTGACAATAATTTAATAGAAAATCAAATAGACAAAGCAATGAAGTGCAATGAATTAATTGAAAAGTACCATGACTCTTTGGAGTTCTAGGGCATTATAGAATATAGCCCATAAAGTAAAACAAATGCCCAAAATGATTGAAATTAAGCTTAAGTTATAAAGATAAGTTATGGTGAATGCGCCTAGATAAATCTAGTATACACAAATGCCTAAGTGGGTGTAGAAACACACACACTCTCTCTCTATATATATATCTATATATATATCGATGAGTAGTTATCTCTTTTTTACTCAAATAATTCTCTTCCAAATTCTTTCTCCTTTAAGTTATATTGGTGAATATCTAAGAATCTGGATCATATGGATAATATCAGTTCAACTTCTCAAGTTGTTTTTCGTTTAACTTACTAAAATATTCTCAACTTAATATTTGCATAATAATGTCTTATTCTATTGTTTTCTTTTCAACATATACATTGCAGATGCTTTAATGAGACATGTTTCAACAAAGTCCTAGTTTACATTTCTTGGGTTGTACATATTGACACAAATTATATTAAGACAAGAATTTGTACAATGCATCCGATGACAGTCACACCATTATAGATATTATATAATCTTTACCAATTTATATCAATATATACCATTCTAATCGCATTTGATGAATTTAACACTTAACATTATTTTCCTATTCATTAAAATGCACCTTTAAGTTTGGGTAGTATATAAGCATTATCCTCATTCGAAACCCTCATAACTTCATGTTATATTATCACTAATATAAATATACGACCCTTTTGTTATGAAATAGTGGATTCACATATCACTGTCTTAACTCTTGGTTGTTCATCAGAGTATCTTACAATTCCATTTATTTTGGTATGGTGAATCTTCCTCTAATTAATCAACCCCGGGTTTTTCGTTTTCATATTTTTGGTAATAATTTGAAAAATGAAAACACTATAGTTTTATCTTTGTTAAGTATTATATTACCAGGACTTCTGGAAAGTTCTAAGGACATACAGGGAATATGGTTATAATGCCACCTGTGTTCTGTTGACCTAATATTTTCAACGGTTGGATTTCTTGTGTTACCATCCGACGGTGGAGGTTTCACTAGGGTTTAATGTTAGCGTTAATGACGATGAAATTTTGTTTACCACATTCATTCTACTGAAGTTTCTTCGTTGGCTTAGCTGCTACACGGCTAGGATCTTCAATGGACTCTGTTCACCAGGTGTTGTTTGCCATCATTCATGGCGTTAACTCTTCACCAACTGTCAGTCAAATTCTCTTGACTTTCTGTTCTGTCGAAAGGGACTAATTGCATCTTTTAAACGTCTTAAGGATGTTGAAAGGGCAAGCTCTATTTAGTTTTCTTCTCTGTGCTAAATTTTTTCTGTTCGTGAAAAATTTTCACCATTTCATTTTATTGTGAAAAATCTCGAGTTCACATTTTTCTCACTTTCCCTCGTTTTTCTTACATTTTTAGATAGCGTTTTTATCAAAATCCTTGCCCTTCTTTCTGATGGCGATACCTTGACCTCGTAAGATTATTTTCGAGACATTCCTCCGGTTCAAAAAAGGTAATGTTCTCTACTTCAAATTCCATTAATCGTCCCTGACAATGAATGTAGGCTTGGAATCTCTGCTTTATTAGTTAATCATTTCTTTACTATTCTATCTCTCTGGATTCTTTACTGGATATTTGGTCTTGAATGTCCAAAGGGTTTTTATTTCCTTTGCTTCTCTCGACATAGGGTTTGTGAGGTCTCACGTAGTCTTCTTCCATTGACTTATAGGATTATATTTATGCGTATATTCTATGGTTGTAGATTTTCTCTTGGGGTTGCCTCAAATCATCTCAAGATGATAGGGATTCTTATTGTTTTTTGCTTGCAATTACTGGACGGCTTGGTACTTTTGACAAGTAATATTGGGTGTGGTGTGGCATTGTATATGAATTGGCTTTCAAATTTATCATGATAGTCAATACAACTTGGGGTAGTTTTTTTTTGGCAATGGTGTACTAAAATACACTTGTTTAATAGTTGGTTGTTCCCTGCAAAGGAACACAGAAAAAGTTGACATTGTTAGTGAATGAAGTTAGATAAACAAAGCATTGCAAATAGTGAAAACAATGCATATACAAACATGAACTAAAACAAAGAAATAAATACACAAACAATGCTCAAGGGAGAAAACAAGTCAACAAAATAATGGAAAATTCTCCCTTTATTGATAGTATAATTTGAATACTATAGATAAATATTAAACATTTGAAGAAAATTCTTTGAGCTATGGTGCTCAAAAATCCTCAATAAGGAGGTTCTTTTCCTCAATCTTTTTGCAAGCTTCTCCTCTCTTTCAAATAAGTATGAAGACACTTTCAATGGTGGATTCTTATCCTCTCACTAAGATGATGGATTGCTTAGAAGCAATATGGCCAACATGATAGTGCTCTTACTTTCTTTGGCTTCAACAATGGAATGTTGGTTTGCTCTGATAAGAATTTGGCAAATATAACATTGTCTTGTGTGAAGTGGTCCCAAATTCGCCGAGCCGTCCATTTTCTAGACCGTGCAACTTTCAAAGAAAATTCCACACGGTGCGTGGTTATCGAAGAAACGAAGAAACAACTGTGGAGTTCTCAATTTTTTAAACTTTATAAACTTTGGACCTTAGGATATTTTCTTTTTTTAAACTTCATGATGTTTTCAGCGAGAAAATATTCACTTGTGCATTTTGCTGGACGTCTTTTAGCGTCTTCTGGATTGTGCAAACATGTGTACAATTTTATGGTGTAAGCTGTTTCCCCCTGTTGTATGAGGTTAGGAGCAAACATATACCTGAAATACATCAGGTTTTTGTTCCAATGGAGAATTTGATCAACTTTATGAGAGAGATGATAATTTGTTATGGAGATTGTTATCACAAAAAATTGATCATCTAGCCATAATTTACTAAATGGATCGAAGTACACCATGTAGGGTGAATTTTACCATAGTAAAATTACTTTCACTCTGAGAAATTACTTAATAAACCACATTTGTTAAGTCATTTATAATTAAACCCATAAAGAATAATTAAATAAATCACTATTTATTTAATTATCTTCTAGGAATAATTAATTAAACTATTGTTTAATTAATATTCCTTGACACATTTGACCCAATTATGAGAAATAAATAGATAAATCATTAATTATCTTATTTTTCTCTAGGAATAATTAATTAATTACTAATTAGCTATTATTCCTTGTCAAGTTTGACCAAATCCCCTAGGAATAATTAAATAAATCATTATTTGTTTATTTTTCCTTAACCATATTTCTTGAGATGATAAATAAATAATTTATTTATTTAATATTTCTAAATAAAAGTTTAAATACTTTTTTCCTTCTAACGAAATATAATAAAATATTCCAAATGGTTATTTCTAGATTGAGGTTAATAATATTTTATTATTGCTCATTATTCAAGTATAACATAATATTTTGTTATAAATAGAAGGGTTTTCCATTCATTATTCACTTTTGATTATTTTCATTGTTGCACTCATTGTTGTAGCTCTGATTATTATCATTGTTGCACACCATCTTCTTTTTCATTTGAGTTCCCTTTGAGCTCAAACATTTTATTTGCTAGGTTTTATACCTTATAGAGGAGAGAGACTCTACAAAAGCTAAAGACATTTGAGGATAGCTAAGAACCCATCCCATAGAGGGGGACTGGTAACATTGTGTGTTCCCTTCACAGGTGTTGTTTAATAAAATATATTCTTTATATATATGGTTTCCATTGGATTATTGGAGTTATTTGTGTTTGTTTTACTATTCCATTTTGTTGTTTAACTATGAATGTGGCATAGATTAGGGCTTTGACAGGTTTTGTTTCTATCATTTACTGCAGATCTACAATATTTAACAACCATTTATATTGTTAGGACTATTTGTCATCCATAGTCTAAAGTGTTTTCTTTTCATACACATACAAGAAGAAAACAAAATAACATAGATTAGTAAGGAAACCCCTTGACTAAGTATAAATGATAACCATGCTCTGAAGAAAAACTAAAGAGTAAAAAAGTGTCTTATATGAGGTGGGCATGTACCATGCTTGTTATGATGGCTAGTGATGAATTATTACAATCAGACAGAAAATGGTCTGTTTAATTAACTATTGAAAATAGAAACAAGAAATGTTAAAAATAACATCAAGAAAAATCCTAATTTAATTTGTCCTTGAATTAAATTGGGAATAAAATTGTAATTTCACATCTCATGACAACTTGTAATAGTTAACTAAGTTAATTTGACTTAGTTAGCTCAGTTAATTTGAGTTGAGGGTCTAACTAGAGTTATGTAGAGTGTCTCCTACAATTAGGAGCACTAGTCTAGTTTATTTTGAGTTGTAATTATTTAATTCAATCTAACTAAGTTAAACTCAGTGAAACTAGTTCCAACTGATAGAGGAATTAGTGGGGTGTAACATGTAGTAGTGGGGTGCAACCTGTTGAACAGTGGGGTGTTGCCTGCAGTGATCAACTAGTAAACTAAAGATTCACTCATAATTAACGCATGCATGTCATATAAGAGAAAGACCGAGTTGAGATTGGAGTTAAGGGACAATGTACTATCAGTTGTAAAATCATCTAAATTAAATCGATGGTGCATGTAGTCAGAGGAAGCCCTACGAGGATTGTGTAATTCATAATTGAGGAATTTCCCCATTAAATAGGGGTTGATTCCCAAGGGAACAGTGCAAGGAATTAGGAACTTGGAGGCTTGGAAATTTGGCTAAGTATTGGCCAAAGACATCTAGTCAGGCAGAGGATAGAAAAATACTTGTGCAAGTTGAGAATAACACATTATATTCATCCATATTATTTAACTAATGAAATATACAGATAGCAGGGGTTTTTAGCTGTGGATTTCCCCAGAAAATCATTATGTTATGTGTGATTGAATTCTTTCTTTTATATGCTTCGTTATTTCATCGATCGTTTATTTTTTCTGTTGATGCGTAGAGTAGATTCAAGTCAATTGTTTTAGCATATTACAATATACAATTTGAATCTACAAGGAATTTCTACATCAACATTATGGTGGTTGACATGATGATGGCTGATGATGATAACTGCTAACGCCCTCAAGGGCATTTCTTCAACAAATAGACTGAATTTGGTTCCCCCATGCATAAGAAAGGTGAAGCATTGCTGAATGAGGTGCTGAGGTATGCATGGGTTTTCAACTTTGGGTACCTCCCTCGTATCATGAGGTAAAACACTGCTAAATGAGGTGCTTTGTGACGTGGGGGTCTTCGACTAAATGAAAGAGTTGCAATGGTCATTAAGTACAGTACCACCTTGACATGAAAACTTGTGTTGGTGTCGAATGTCAAGGGGACCGATGACATCAATGGGAAATAGTGATTCCCATTGTGCCACTCGAGGATATACCTTCAAGGGGGGAGTATCGAAGGTGCTTCCTCGATCCTGGAATATGAGAGTTGATGTTTGATCCAAGATCTTTTACTTATAGATGCATCAAAATTACATTGAACAAATCTTATTAACCATGGAACGTAAAAGCACATAAAAATAATGTGGAAATAACAAGATAAACATGAAACCATGAAACAAATATTTGATTACGAAGTTCATCCAATTTGGACTACGTCTCCAGGGCCTACTCAATAGTGGGGAGGCCTTCATTCATTAAGTGGCATAGAAAGAGATAAAGTATGAGAAACATTCATTTACAATCCTTATACCGCCAAGCTAGAATATGAACGAAGAATGGAGAGCGCAAATTCAGAAAGAGACAATACCACGAAAATCCTAGTGAAAAATTGTGCAGAATCGCCTATCCGAATAACCATTTCAGAGAAATAGCACTTCTACACCCTAAAAAAACTCCCTACTGCTCAAGGCGAGGTCCCGACTAGCTGCCAGGTCAGGTTATTGCTGTTCAATGGTTTTTGAACTATGCCAGTCTCTACCCTTTTCTGATGTGGACAGTCCCTTATATAAGCTGGTGGCTAAGTCCTCAATCCTCGGGCAGTTCTTTAACAAATGAAAATTTTAGCAAGCAGTGGTCCCTACACCAAGGTTCTCAGGGCTGGGATAGCATGTAGGTGACAAACCTTTCATAAATGGAAAAACCTCCAGAACCTCTTAACTGCGCATTAATCCCGACAGCTTTTAACATCAACGCTTCAATCAATGGTTTCTATCGGTGGACAGATTCGTGCTTTTACAACAAGCGGCCTGTGATAAAGGTGGACCCGACGGGTTGTTAGACCACACTACATAATATATCGGGTCTGGAAGAATCATCACAAATCATAATCGCCAGGACCGGGGTGGTACTCTATGCGATTGCTTCCCTTTGTGAAATACAATTGCGATATCACAAATCAAAACTTGACTTTGCAATTTCTATATATTGCATCGCAACCTGGCTTGCTCCGGGGCCGATTCTTTAACTCTTCCCCCCTTACGATCTGCGATTGCGATTTATCGCATCACAACCCTGACTTGCTTGGGGCCGATTTTCTTAAGCTGCGGCCTCTTCCTTTTGCGATCTGTGATATGTGGGGCCAACGACAGCTTGCCACTTGGCGGTTCCCCATTTTTTGAGAGTTCTGCCACATCATCTTCTCCTGCCCCTTGTCCAAGTCAAACATGAACTTTGACTTGCTCTAAATTCTTCATATGAGCTCGGATTTGAGTGTTGTTTGCACCATTGGAATTAGGGTGACGAGCACTTCGATCCGATGCTAAGTTTACCCAGATTCTGACACTTTGAGTTTTGAGCCTTCTAACTTGCCACTGGTACATTTTTAGAGATCCACTTGGATCAATGTCGATAGGAAAAAAGCGTTAACCACTATACATGTTAAGTCGGGGAATCAATATAAGGTGTAAGTAGACTGTAATAGTGTGGGTTAGACAAGGCATGCTAATGAGAGTTGGCGATAAGAGTGGATATGGATAACTGGCCGAGGTTGGAGCTATTATGCAAATGGCGGCAGCCAAAATAATTTCGCTAATAGGGATGGCCCTAGAGTCGGTAGGATTTCTAGGGTGGGTGTTAGTATGTTTTAACTGGTGTGAAAATGGTACATGAATGTGGGTGATGTGCGAGCTCCGACCAAAGGTGACTAAAAACTGTCACTGGGTAAAATACATGAAAATATGGGTGGGAAGCTTTTTCCTAAAAAACTATTTATACACTTGCCAAAAGAATATGAAGGTGATCTGGATGTACAAACACGAAGAGGGTGCCCCATGAGAATGGTGACCTATATGAAGGTGTGGTGTTTTTGTTGAGGGCGGGGGCCACATTTGTTGGTCTTTGTGTTGGGTTGGTGAGGTGGATGAAGTGATGCAGATGGTCTATGTAATATGGGTGAATGATAGACCAAAAGTAGGATGCAGTGGTGTGCCCATCTTGATCTTCCGTAACATGTAAGGGGTGGCCCAGGAATGGGGCTAGTGAGAAATGAGTAAAGAAGAATGAAGTTGATCTTCAAGGCATGCAATATGAAGTCGTTCCTGAGCCTAGATATATGGTCATGGATCTCCATAGTATGTGGGGGTCTATATCATGAGGTGATCCATGAGTGGGGAGGCTCTATCGACCGACGTAGATGTTTACCATATGCAAGGGGAGGTGATGGTAAACATGTTCGAGATGATGGACCTATGGTGCATTCAAGAGAAATGATGGCACGATACCCAAAGCTTTGCGGGAATCCTATCATGATTAGTGATGAATGATACCTACTATGTTACTGGCCATTGGGGTATTGATCCTAGTCGAAAGCATGTTGATGTGTTTGCAATTGAAAATCCAATACCCCGAGTGAAGACATCTTGTTTGATCATTTAAATAAACTGATTGCGATTGATCTAGATGAATTAAAAAACAAGAGAAGGTGCACCTGAAGCGGTACTGTAAGCGTGTGGCAGGTCGAAAAGGTGAGTTTTCGGTTGAAATGGAATGGAAGGTGCCATGATGAGGATGATGTGGTTCTGATCCTCATGTCTTTGATGATTTTGAAAACAGAAATCTTGCGCACCTGTACTGAGCTCGAGAACATGTTGAAAAGGGAAATATATAGGGAAAAGTGGGCCTAATGGCACCTCATTTGCACTTTGTATTTTGGGAGTCCATAGCTGATCCAAGAGTTGCTTCTTTATGTTGAGTTAGTTGGTATACCAGGCAAGCGCGCGGGGACAGTCAGGTTAGAACACTAAAACTTAACTTTGTCAATTTTGTATATTAGGTTAGGTAGGCCATATAGGGGTTCCCTGTACGATCTTTTTCAGGGTCAAGGAACCTAGACCACACAAGATATTGGATGATAGTCATGTGGTCTCTGTGTGTTCCCAAGGGATTCACATGGAGAATCTGTGGAAAAGGGCAAAACAGCTGCACAGTCAGTGCAACTGATAGGCTTGAAGCTGCGACGTCATTGTTATGGTGACGTCATGGCTCAACTTCCCTAGGCCACACAATCCACACGTTTGTTTCAATAACAGACGTGTGGATGATGTGTCTACTCAATGAGAAGACACATGGTCTCGAGAATGGTCTCATCATGGTTTAGGTCGTGACAGATGCGTGCACCATGTGTCTGTTTCAGAAATAGACATGTGCACGATGCGTATGTGATGACTATAGCCGCGTGGTAGTTTTTTTTCTTTTTAATATTTTTTTATAGCCTAAAAGGATGAATTTTTCTTTTGTATCCTTAATGGAAAGATGGGATGCTCTGGAGAGAGCGAGATTGGCAGCCATTGCAGTTGGCAGTTGTAGAGGTCCTGTGGTTAGCAGGACTTTAGCTTACTAGGGGTTGTTGAAGTTCCTTCAGAACTCCCTTTTGAGATCACATGATGAGTTTTTGTGATTTCTAGTGCAATTATGGGACGTGGATTCATAGATCTTCGTTGTCTTAGGGTTTGACCCACCGAACAGTGCAAAAGTGGACGTCTATTTTTTTCACTCGGTTCGTACCTCGAGGAGAGGTTTTACCGTATCCCTTGCCCACTAGGTAGGTGAACATACAGAGATGCGAAGAGGCTCATTGTGGGCCCAACCCCATAAACAATGGGTGTATCGGGGTAGCAACCATCTTAAATCTTACGAAGTGAGTGATGCTTTCCATGATCGTGCGCTTGGCGAGTTCATTGGCTCCACACTGGGTATCGAGGGCTGAGTTTCTTGATTGTATGAGAGGGTTGTGATGCTACGACTCTTTATAGCAGTGCCCCCAAGTTCAATTATGGAGCCTAAGATGAGACAGTGGGCACTTGTGATGCCATAGGCTGGAGGAGGTGTAGTGGGGTGTTATTGGAACACCGAGGTGGAGGGTTGGTTTCTTTCCAACCCTCAGTTGATTTTGGAGTTCCCATATCATGGAGTGGACTTTATGGGTGATCCAGATATGGGGATTCCCCTCAGTGATGCTTGGGGGCCAACAGGTATGCAACATGGTTTATTTTTGCTTTTTAGTTTTTTGACATGTATGCTTTATGATGCATTTTTTTTTATATGATGCTAATATCATGTCTTTGTTGTTGCAGATGTGCGGCTGCGTGGGTGACCACTTGACTATTTTGTAGGCAATGATCCATGGTGCATGAGGGTGACTGGTGATCCAGTTGTGCCACAATGACGACGTGATGTTTGGTAGGAGGAGCTCTAGAGGCTGGCGTAGAGCCATCGACTAGAGGTTGGTGGTCCCTCTGGTGAGGGGACAAGCTCATTTGCTGCTAGGGAGGCAAGAGACATTGAGAGTGTGTTGATGCAGTAGAGGCTCAACTAGTAGTTGTGGCGGTGCGACTCCAAGATTATGAGGATGCCTGGGGCCAAGCTGAGGCTTTGATGAGGGGGATGCCTGAGTATGGATAGGTGGGATTGGGAGAAGTGGTAGTGGAGATGACGATGGCGCGCGATCGAGCACACATACAAGTTCTTCGGCACCTGATGGTTATATTTTAGCACCTGATGGAGAGATTGGTCCTCAGGAGGGGGGGGAGGGCCCCAACCCTAGATTTATGTGACATAATGTATGTACTAGGGAAAGAACCCATTATGATGATGCTGGCCTATTTTTTGGACTTATGTTTCCTAGCCATGAGTCAGTAGATGTATAACCATTTTCTATATTGATATATTAAATTTGATATGTATATATGAGATGGTATATTTTGGTGGCCGTTATGATGTGTCTTATGCGTCTATAATTTTGATGTATTTTTACATTTGTTTGAGATGGATAGTATGGTTATTGTTTATGTATCTTGATGGTTATATGTGATGCATGTTAGTCTAGGATTTGATTAGCTATGCGATTAGTTGTATGATTTTGATCCTTTGGTATATGTGTAAATGTGATATGATCAAAATTTTGAGCTAAACTTTGTGCTTGCAGATACTTTTGAAAAAGGCGTAAATCACGAACCTGAAAGGTCTTGTTCAACTGTGATACAACCAATTGGGAATCAAGGAATACATGTAGGTGAAAGATACCTAAGTGGGAGGCATTGTTCAAGAGACCTATGGTGACGTCATATTCAATTTGATTGTTAGTGGCTAACTTGATACACATTCCATTAAAGAGATGAGGTGAAAGGTCAGGAGAGTATATGGCATAGGTTACGAAAACAAGGTTTTGTGACCATCGAGGGGCACCACCAGCAAATCCGTGATGATAGGATGGTGGATAATCCATCTATGACACATGATGAGAGAGTGATTTTAGAGTTGGTACACGATAAGGTGATCATCATACAAAAAATAAGTCATGGTGCATACATATACATTCTAGGGCTACATGACCCTTTTTATGGGTGAAGTTTTTTGAGGTAGAGACCATTGATGAGATTTTTTAGGCAAGTCCCATCGGGATTTGATAAGATGTATTCCCCCTTGAGGAGACAATGTTTGATAATGTATGTGCCCTTCCATAGTGTTTTGAACTTCCTAGGTCCTACCGCTTCTTGGGAAACATCGTAGTGAAGGACTAACTCACCTTTGGTAAATGTTTGAGGGGTGATGTTGCGATTGAATGAGTCTTTGACCCTCTTTTTGTGTGCTTCGTGTAGAAGGAAATGTAACTACGTTAGATCTTCATAAATATACTTTTGATATTTGTATTTATTTAAGAAAAGAAATATTATTTTTGTAATATATGACAATGAGTTTCTTGCTCATTTAAATAGGTCTAGCACATGTTAAAGTTCTATAGCTAAGTCAAATGGTCAAAGAAAATGTTGAAGACCTTAAGGGCATGTTACACTAGGTATAATTATGTATGAGAGTTAAAGAAGACACCTCCAAGAAAATTCAAGTCTCCTCCAAGCATGTGGCACCATCAAAATAAGCAATCCGAATTAAATAAGTCAATTCAGCCTGTAGTATTCTAGTTAGCCTTCAAATCAGCCTAAAAGGAGGGACAATCTTCTATATATAGAGGATCTCCACTCCTCCAATGTCAAGCATCCATTCCTCTAAAATCAGCGAGTATAATAGACGAGTTAAGCTGAAGGAAGAGAGAAGAAAAGGGGCCTTTAGTGTAGCGAAGGAGGAAGGCAAAATACAAAGCCTTGGAAGTCTATTCTAGGGCTGAATATAGTCACACATGTGAAAAGGATAGGGTCTCCCTACGGTCATAACAACCCTCTATCATAATCACATAAAATTCATGGTTTGGGCTAGATAATTAGGTCTATAAGGCCCCTCACTCAATTAAAGAAGGAGCACACCCAAGCGAAGAAGGAAGAGGTGAAATATCACAAGAAACCTCCTCACATGTGTGAAGAAATAGGGAAGCACTACTATAATAACAGGTTTGCAACTATATCTCAAGTAAGAGCTTAGTTGGGCAAGAGAGAAAGGTTTCCTTAAGTGTACTAAGGATCAAGGATAAAATACCTCTTCTAGATCAAGTGCAATAAGGTCTAACAACAGTTAAAGAAGAGCGAACTGCCGAAAGAAGGAGGACGAAGTGCTGGGGAATGAAGTGCCAGAAGAAGGAACACTAAGTGCTGGGGAACTAAGTGCAGAAAGGAGAAAGGACTTGACTTGTGCTTGGAGGACATTCTAGTCAAGGGTCTAGGGTTTGGCATTGATCAATAACAAGCTTCAATAAGAGAAACTTACTAAAAGGTTTTCCTCTCAAGAGAAGAGAGGTTTTGGCTCTGGCAGAGAGGCAACATATTATGTTCTTGTTCTTATGTTTTGGTAATAGTTTGATGAATTACAAACACATGAATTAATAAGAAGAAGAAGATTAAGCTAATAAGAAAAGTAAAAGACTCCACAAATTGTTATCAAGTCAAGAAGAATCATACACCTAATTTCCCTAGATTATTCAACATGGAATCAGAGCTAAGGTGACACATCAAGGAAAGGGCCTCTAAAGAACATTCATCAAGGAAGGACATCTATAAAATTTGAAGCATATAGCCAAGAAGTATCAATCACCTGAAGCAAAAGAAGGTATACCATATATCATTCATCAAGGAAGACTACAAAGCAAGCAGAAGAGCCTTACATAAAACCATCTACAATGAAGAGGAGATCAAAGAAGGACCTACATCATTTACAAGTCACCAAGAAAATATCATCATCAAACAAATCCACTTGGAGAAGGCCACTTGAAGAACATCAAGATCCTAGGAAGGCAAGCCATCAAGTCTTCAAGGAGAAAGCAAATCCACTGCATCTAAAAATCTATCAAGTAAGTATGTGTTTTGCTTCTGAATATACATCAATGTATTTTTGCAAGGAAAGAAACAAATTGGTAGGTACCAATAAATAAGAATCTAGGGAAATACGGTATAGTAGGAAGACCCCTGGCTATTAGGTTATGGGTCTTGGTATTCATCAATTGGAATCTCTATAAGAAGAATTTGTGTGGGTTTTCCTCTCAAAGAGTGAGAGGTTTTATCCTTGGCAAAAAGCCAATATCTTGTGTTCTTGTCTCTTTTGATTTGGTAGCTATTTGATGAAATAAGAAGACACACTATAATAATAACAAGTGAAGGTTGTGATAAGATGAAAAAGTTAAAAACACCTCACAAATAGTTATCATGACTAGAATAATCTCTGTAACTCTAATTGTGGGTATAATGCAGGATCAAACATTTCATGAATTAGTGTTGGTTGGGTTTGAAATTAGGCCTACAAGGTATCCCAAGTCAAGTGAAGAAGCCTATCTCTCTAGCAAAGGAAAAAGGACCCTAATTATCTAGGGTACCTCCCACACGTGCGAGAATTATGGCTGCAGTTTTGTCACACTAAACCTTCCACCGTACACCAAGAAGCTATTGAAGAATCTAGGGCAATAAGGTATAGTAGGATTCTTCGTTACTTGATAATAATTTGTGGTCTTTTTAATTTTTCTTGTTAGTTTAATCTTCTTCTTCTTCTTATTAATGCATGTGTGTGTACTTCATCAAACTGCTACCAAAACATGAGAACAAGAACATAAGATGTTGGTTCTCTGCCAGAGCTAAAACCTCTCTTCTCTTGAGAGGAAAACCATTCGATAAATTTTCTCTTATTTAAGATTCTTTCTTGATCAATGCAAAACCCTATACCCTTGACTAGAAGAACCTCCAAGCACAAGTCAATTCCTTCCTTTTATCTGCACTATGTTTTCCCCGACAATTTTTCTACCTCCTTCTGACACTTCGTTCCCCGACACTTCATTCTTCCTTCCACTATAAGTAGATCTTCTATAAGAGATACTTTTCCTTAGTGATATCCTTCACCTAAGGATACTCATTCCTTCTCTTTATCATCTAAGTTCCTTCTTGGTGTATGGTGGAAGGCTTAGTGTGATAACACTGTAGCCCTAATTATCGCATGTGTGGGAGGTACCCTAGAGAATTAGGGCCATTTTTCCTTTGCTAGAGAGATAAGTTTCTTTGATTGAATTGGGAGGCCTTGTAGGCATAATTTAAAACCAAACCAAAACTAATTAATGA
Organism: Pinus taeda; assembly: GCA_000404065.3. Taxonomy (NCBI): domain Eukaryota; kingdom Viridiplantae; phylum Streptophyta; class Pinopsida; order Pinales; family Pinaceae; genus Pinus; species Pinus taeda. Next base: position 355,840 of record APFE030510577.1, read on the forward strand.
ACTATTTGATGCTGCTATTATACCCATAGAATTACCCACCTCTTCTTCACAGGTGTGACTGTTTCTAGCCCTAGAAACAATCCTCTTCACTTCGGCCTTCTTCCTCCTTCCTTCGATTGTCTTGGAGACCCTTTACGATTTTGTTCTTATCCCAACTAATGAAGTTTGTGTGACTGTAATAGAGGGATTCTGTGATAGTAGAGAGATCCTCTCCTTCTTCACACTTGTGACTATCTTTCAGCCCTAGAACAAACTTCCAAGGCTTCAATATTTATTCCTCCTTTTTCACTATACTTGTAGACCCTTTCTTTGTCATTCTTCACCCTTTTTCTTGGCTACCTTTGATGATTTAAGAAATATGGATGATGTTGAGAGGGATTGGATAACCTCCATATATAGAGGTCTACCCCTCCTTTAGGACGAGTAGTTGTCCTTAGGCCAACTTGACTATTTCTTCATTTATTTTCTTTGTTTTTATTCTTGAGGAGGACGTTGTTGCATGGAGAGGACTTGTACTTGTCTTGGAGGTATTTGTTTGACATTTATACTATTTTATACATAGTGTAACATGCCCTCAAAGGGTCTTACATAAATACATAGACTCTTGACTTCCTAGAAGCACTTAAACATGTGCTTGACCTAATTCAATGAGCAAGAAACTCATTGAAAAATATTATAAAAATAATTTCTCTTTTCTTGAATAAATACAAAAGTCAAACTTATATTTATGAATACTGAACCTAGTTACACTTTCTTCAACACTCCCTCTTAACTAGGGAGGTATTCATACAACATTATAAGGTGTTTGGCTATGTTTCAATATTTGAAGAATTCACATAAGAGAAACTAGATTTGCAATCCATCTGTTATAAAATCATATTAGTCAGAATTGTCATAGTGCAAGGCCTTGACTAACAACTCCATCTCTTCATGAGATCATGAGCTACAATGCTGGCGAGACCAATGATTTATAGATACCTTCATCATTGCATCTCAAGATACATATCCACCCGAGTGTTCTCTAAGTATGACCTTCTAGGAATATTCTTATCTTGGGTTCCCAACCCTCAAATAATACCGATCCTCTTGCCTACTCTTATCTTGGAGGCCCTACACATCCTCAAAGAGCATTAGATGCCAGATGATTACCTAATCCTCCCATTCTTTATTCCAAGTGAAGACAAGAATGTTGTGTCTGTCACGTGTCTACATTTCCATTCATGGCATTCATCTAGACATACGACTGTTAGTCCTGGTCTAGTGCATGAGCCATGAGATGGAAAAACACAAATGTCACTCCTTTGTAATTAGGGGTGATCCAAAACTCCATCTTGATCAGGGAATTGGTAGATCTCCCTCTTAACTAGGGACTCTTTCATTCATCAACAAATTCTTCTTCATGGGTCCTTCAACTACTTGATCTCCTTCTTTAATTTGATGTTATGAAGTCTTTGTTCTAACCTCTTCTAGGTAGGGAACCATCCATTGATCACTTTCCTTCCTGGTTTGTCATGTCATTGGAAAGTGGCCTTCTTATCATACATAAGGTTTTCTTGTCATCAAGCTACTCCTTTGTCATATTTTCCATGCTTTTAAATACTCTTCTCATGGATGCTTTGTTGTACTTGTTTGTTTACATGCTTTGACATAGTATCCCATCATGACTTCATCCTGATATTGCTTCAACATTGCTTTTTCTTTTACTGGATGTCTTCTTCATCATGACATCTTTGTATAGTAGAATCAATTATCTACATCTTTCATATCTCCAAGGCCTTCATAGGTGTCAATGTTCCTTCCTTCCTTTGTCAGAGTTGTCCTGCCTTATTTCAGGAGATATCTTCAGAGTATCTTTTCAGATAGTGATTCTCGGTGATCATGATGTTCTTCACATGCTTTATCTCTTTCTTCATTCACTTCTTCTTAGATAGATAGGTCTGTAGAAAATATGTGATAGGTTAACCCGATAATGCAATATAAATCAAAGAAAAATACTATAACCTACTTCTATTATCAATTTGCAGAAGCTTAAAGATCGAGCTGAACAATATAACTAGAAGAAGAAGAATCAATTGCACAATACACATGAAAATACTTTGGGGAAAGCCTCGGCTAAAAACCCCACACTATTGTATTATCATACATGGTGGAAATACATAGGAATTATACGAAGCCTTAGCTCTCACAGCTAGTCAACTCTTAGTACAATCCTCGCAGATGCTCATAGGCAATCTTGGATTCTCTCTAGCCTTCCTCTCTACCCTCCAAGATCCTATTTCCTTGCATTGTTCCTTGTGGATGATTAGCCTTTTACCAAGTGGAAAACCAATTCTTCAAAACTGCACAATCCTCAAGGTTGAATCCTTGACTGCATGCATGAGTTTTCTACATGAGAAAACACATGCAACTAATAGTACACTGTCCTTGAACATTGATCTCAACTGGGTCTTTCTCATAATAGACATGCATGAGTTTCTGATGAGGAAATCTTCTGTTAACTGGAGTAGCACTAGTTGAGTACATTAATGCGTCAACTGACTGTTAACTCACTATTAGTTCCTCAAACATTTTGGAACTAATTTAACTGGACTAACTTAGTAAACTGAGTTAACTAATTACAACTCAAATATAACTCAATCTTATCACCTTAATTTAAGGGATAACTCTTGCATGATTTCAAAAAGACTTATAACTTGAATTTCTTCAACTAATTAATTTAAAATTAATTAATTAATTAATTCCAAGTAGTTGTTAAGACTAAATTCGATTTTAATTCACAATTTAATTCAAGGAAAAATTAAATTGGAATATTCTTATAGCCATATTTCAACACCATGATCAACAATTGTCCATCGTCACATTGTGACAAAGGTTTTCTCGATATGAAAATCAATCATGGTCCAACATGGCATTGTGATAAGGATTATCTCAATATGAAAATGAGTCGTGGTCAACCAAGTTTATTTTAGTGTTTATAATATTTATCTTAGGGTTTATATATGTTAGGTTTATAATATTAGTCCCTTGGGTTTATTATTCCCTTGGGTTTATAATATTAATCATGGTCAACCATGGTCAATCGTAGCCAACCATGTTCAACCATGGTCAAACCATATGGATATGGAAATCAACCCTCGTCAATCGTGGTCCAATGTTGTGTTTCAACAAAGATTGTCTCGATATGAAAATCAATCATGGTCAACCATGGTTAACCATGGTCCAACATTGCATTGTGACAATGATTGTCTCTATATGGAAATGAACCATGGTCAACCATGTTTATTTAGGATTTATAATATTTATGTTAGGGTCTATATATGTTGGGTTTATAATTTTTATCCCTTTGGTTTATTATTCCCTTTCGTTCACAATATCAGTGCCTTGGATTTTTTTAGATAAGGGTTCACATTCCTAAGGTTTAATATTATTCCCTTAGGTTTATAGTTCTTGGGTTTTTAGTATTAATCCCAATTGTTTGTTATTTCTTTGGGTCAAACATAGTGAATCATAGTCAGCCATGGTCAACCATGCTCAAATGTCACTTTGTAACAAAGATTGTCTCAGTATGAAAATCAACCATGGTCAACCACAGCCAACCATAGTCTAATTTCACATTGTGATAAAGAATTAATTATTATTATTTAATTATATTATTTTAATTAATATATTATTTTATTAAATAATTTTATTAAAAAAAGTATTATATTGTTATAATAATAATTAAATAACTATTATTTATAATTAGCATAGTAAATTATTATTTATTAATTAAAAATATTATTATTGTACTTTAAAATAAAATATTTATGTTTTTCTAAAAAACAAATTATTTTAATAAAAAAGTAATTATTTATTTGTACATTTTATAAAAATTGAATAATAAATTATTATTATTATTATATATTTTTCAATGGTTTATGTAATAGATACAAATGAATACTTATGCATAGATCAACCACATTTACTAAAATAATTATTGTTATTACTAAATAATTATATTTATTAAAAGAGCCAGTAGAGATACGAGGTAGAGAACATAGAGAGGATCTATGCTCTATATCAGACCACGAGCCACAAGCATTACTTCTTTGTACCTATAGCCATATTTCCAGATAGAGAAAGAGAGTGAAGCGACCTCACCTTCTAGCTGGTTTTTCTCCCAAAAGGGTTTCCCAGAGAGCATATATTGTGTCATGTGTGTGTTTGTGTGTGTGTGCTTATTTTGTTGTTCGCTACTTCTATGCATAATTTCTATTCACATGCATGCAATGATTACAGTTAAATCCATAGATCTTAAAGTTTAATAAATTGTAATAGTGTGGAATTTTAAGAGTTTTAATATAATATTATTAGATTGATGGTGAGAATGAGAGTGTTTTAGCCTACAGTATGGGATATTGCTACAGACAACATAACTGATCCATCCCGACATTATTTTCTCGGAACAAGCAGTCTATGAGGGTATTTTTTACTACAGTTTTTATCTGAAGAGTTTTTTACTACACTCTCCTCCCCGCTGGCTCATCAACGCGGTACCCCGGCTACATACCTCCCCGTTTACCCGCATCCTGCATGAAAACTACCTCCTAAACGGTTTAGCATCTTTGACGGCATTACTTCTCTACCGTTCTCATGTACACTATCGGTTACCGCCCTTGTTGCCAGACTTACTGCTCGTATTGTTTTCCTGCTCCACTAGCTACTGGCTCAATGGACATAGACCTAGTGGACTACTCGGAAGACCCGCTAGAGCAGGGATCCATTTGGATGTCCATGCATTCAAGATCAGAGGGCTTGCTAACTTACAGCGACGTCCTAACTGACACTACTGATGAGCTACCACAGTTTCATGGTCCTTCCAACCCTGCGGTTATCTTACCGGACGACCCGCCAACCTAGTCGACTCCCTCCTCTCCTCCCCCGTCGCCGAATACCTTGGGGTTTATCTTGGGTTGCCTTAACCCTAGCCCCAATGACTCTGGTCCTATTCTTGAACCCCCGCCAACCTTGGTTACCCACACTTCACTTGTCATTACCAATGCCACTACTAAATAGGCTCCCCTGAACCCCCCCTTCTCTTTTACCCCCCCATTGGGCTATTTCACGACCATTCCACCGCTCTCGGATGCCATCCCCACAAACCCTAACCCCTCGGTGGAAATTACAGAGGATATTGAAAGAGGTTCGGAACATCACCCATTTGCAGGTGAGCCTCGACCCCTGAAGAAGTATAAATGCTTTAAGACTAGGGCGGAGGACGTAATTTTGAGGCTCGAGGAGGATATTCAGTGCGGCGACACCATGGATTTTGCAGATAGAGTTCTTGTCGACAAAATTAGGGGTCGAAATTACACTGCAGCACGCTTAAAGATTTGGGCCTCGGAGGTTTGGGGACACCACTTGTTCGACATCCCCTTTGTTCAAACATTCATGCGCAGTTGGTTCGCATTAATATTTTCCAGACCTAACCACACAAACTAGGTATTGTCCTCCTATTGGCATTTTGAGCATGCCCCTATTTTATTAATGCGATGGACACCCTTATTTGACCCGGAGACAGAACAGATTGGGGTCGGACCTATTTGGATCAGGCTACCTGGCTTGTCGCTGCAATTTTAGTCAAAAGATATATTCAAAAAGATTGGGAACTTTCTCAGCACATACATGGAATATGATAAATCATTCCAGACCACAGGTATGATGGCTTATGCGAGGATTTTGGTGCAATTAGACACTAGAGGGGGACTGCAGGGACACATCACCATAGAATGGAGATCCTTCTCACAAAAGCAATTATTGGATTATGAAGGACTACCTTACCGGTGCTAGAGATATCATAAGGTTGGACACCTCTTCAAGAATTTCCCGTTGAATCACAAGTATAAGAAAGGGGCACAAACAAGGATTTTGAAAAACTAAAACCTCACCTACAGCAGCCAACCTAGATGGAAGATACAAAGGAACAACAGATGACAAATGAAGATGCAAAGGTGGACACTGCTAAAGGTTCAAAGAAGAAACGTGGGAAGACACCTTACTATCCACCCTCCCCTCCACTGAAGAGATCTCGGGCGGCTCAGGGAGATGTCTTCTCCATAGTTATGTCTATTTCTTCTTTCTCTCACACCTCATCATTAGCTATAACAAATTGTTCAATTAATTCAAATCCCACATTGATCTCATCTACACTTAATCCACATTCATCTCACTATATTCCGCCCTCTATTAGTCATTTGATTCATCATGGTACCAGGCCGTCTCAACCCATCAATGTGGCTTGCACACTTCAAGCCCCCCCCCCAATATTTTCATTTACCCAGTCATCCATCACTTTAGCACCCTTCCACCCCCCACCTCCCCATTTAGTAGCATCCATCTCTCGATATCCTCTGTGCTCAAAAGGTAGACTTCATGAGTTGGATGCTGTCGGTTTTGATTTGGAGGTCATCCCTACACCACTTAAACCTCCCAAGGAACGACCATCATCCCTATCCAAAGCCAAGCACCTTACTGGCGAAGAGGTGGTGCTAAGCAAATAGTAGACACTTAACAGGATTCTTAGAGCAAGGAATACCCTAGCTCCCCCCTGCCCATGAAGATCCTATCTTTCAATTGTCGAGGGTTAGCTAGCCCTGGTAAAAACCTAGATTTGAGAAGACTTTTATCATTAGTTACAGTTGATATCATATTTCTACAAGAAACCCTAGGCATGTCCAACACTATTATCCCTCTCTTGGAATCATGGTTACCTGGTTGGTCATTCCATGCATTGGACGTTTCAGGCCACTCTGGAGGCATTGCTCTACGAGTTAAGAATCAAACCATTGAATTGAAAAGGGTTTGGGGGGGGAATCAGACACCTGGGGGCTGACATATACTTTGCCACCTTAGGGGAAAATTTTAGAATTATCAATGTATATGGCCCTTGTCATGATAGGCCTAATTACTGGAGGAAATTTCTTAGCTCCTCAATTATCCAGAAAATATCATCCTAGGAGGGGACCTAAATTTCTCTATTGGTTTCATGGAATCATGGGGTCAACGGGGTCAGAGAGATGGGCTGTCTGATTCTTTTCAAACCTCTTGGAGAATCACAACTAGATTGACATCCCCTCTACAAAGATTCAATACACGTGGAGGAATAATAGAATTGGGGAACACAATCTAGCCAGGAGACTGGATCGATTTCTCATCAAGGAGGCCTTATACAATGAAGTCCCACATATTAGACAATGGGTAGGATCAGGAGGCATATCTAATCACAAACCTATTTTTCTTGAACTGGATAGTGGTAAGCATAGAACTAAGGCACCCTTCAAGTTTAACTCTTCATGGTTACGAGACCCCACATATATGAAATTATTATCTAATTACTGGATTAATCACCCGATTGGGGAAGAAGGTGATATTATTGATGGGTTTGTTCGCAACCTAAAGGAGTTGAAATCCTTATCCAAATATTGGGCACACAAGCAAAGGATACATGATGATCACATGCTTCAGAATGCTTAACAGGAAATCTCCACATATGAGGAAAACACTGAAGGCACATTTTACACCCAGGACCACAAAGATATGATCACCTCCCTTATCTAGCAGAGGACACAAATACTGAAGGACAGGGAATAAAGCTGGAGACTTAGAAGCAGGGTGATCTAGTTAAAGGAGGGTGATGATAACACCAGATTTTATCATAAATTTGCTAATGGACGGAAGGCCATCAATACTAGATGGGAACTATAGAATGAATAGGGGCACACAGTTCAATCACCCTGCGATTTGGCTAATCTAGCCACCTCACACTTTAAAGACATTTACAAGGCTTCTCATATTGTTAACTTGGTGGAAGTTATGCGCACTATTGAGCTTTTCCCTAGGTTTGTGGAACAGGATGAGGCTTTGGAACTTACAAGGGAGGTTACCATGGGAGAACTTGAGACCACATTAAAATGGTTCAAGAAAGATAAGAGCCCAAGACCGGATGGTTGGACTATTGAGTTCTACATTGTTCTTTTTTACATTCTAGGCACAGATATACTAAAGGTCATTGAGGATTTCCGTAGGAATGGAAAAATGTCTGCGACCATAAACACTACATTTATTGCCCTTATCCCTAAATCGGATAACCTCTCCACTTTCAATGACTTCCGTCCTATATCTCTCTATAGTTGCATCTATAATATTATCACCAAGATCATCACTAACCGCCTCAAACCCATCCTATCTTCCCACGTATCCCCTGAGCAATTTGCCTTCCTCCAAAATCGACAAACTCATGAAGTTGTTGGAATAGCTCAGGAATTACTTCATTCTGTCCATCTAAGAAAATTTAAAGGCATGATTTTAAAAGTGGATTTATCAAAAGCTTTTTACACAGTCAACTGGCTTTATATCAGGATGTTATTAACTCATTTAGGCTTTCCCTATGCTTATATTAAATGGATAATGTGTTGTATCACCAATGTATCTTTCAGTGTACTAATTAATGGAGCAACTATCCCGTTTTTTCATGTTGAGCATGAGCTCAGCCAAGGATGTCCACTCTCCCCACTTCTATTTCTTCTGATCATGGAAGGTTTGAGCAAGATTATTCGAGCTGAATATAGAAGGGGTAGGATAGAAGGTATTAAAATCACTGACACATGCATCCTTACAGGATGATGTGCCCATCTTTTTGAATGGGAGCATTGGGGATATCACAGAACTTCAGAATGCCTTTGGACTATTTCAGCAAGCTACTGTTATGGCCATTAATGTCAGCGAATCCACAGTGACAACCACGGGATGTACATAACATGAGATTCATTTTGCACTCTAGCACTTTCCCTTTACCCTTCTATCCATTGAAGAGAGGTTGAGATACCTTAGATATAGACTAAAGCCACAATGATACAGAAACACTGATTGGATATGGCTCATCACCAAGATTGAAAAGCACCTCAACGTCTGGTATCACAAGTAGCTTTCAAGGGCTGGTCGACTGGTCCTCATCAAAGCAGTCCTAGAAGCTACACCTGTATATTGGATGACGCTAACTTGGATACCCAAAGGTATACTAGCTAGATTACAAAACATTTGCTATAGTTTTTTATGGAAAGAGAATCAACAAGGAAGAATATTTGCCTAGGTAAAATGGGATACCATCGCCAGACCTAAAAGATGGGGAGGATGGGGAATAAAGTGGCTGGGCATCTTTTCCGATGCTCTGGCGACAAAACTGGGTTGGTAGCTTATTAATACAAATAGTCTATGGACTAAAGTTGCTACTCCCAAATATATTAGTCCCTCCTATATCATGGACTGGACTTGGCAAGAACAGAGAGTCAGCTCTAATATATCGATCATTTGGAAGGCTGTCATAAATTCCATCAACCTCATTCAAGATGGACTCACATGGAGAATACAATCTGGAACTTCTGTTTGAATCGGGGTTGGCCCCTGGATAGGATGTGGCAACGCACATAGACTACCCACAGATCTGAAGCAGTATATTGCGGGCCAAGGAATTTCGCATATCAGTCGCATAGTGGATGAGGTGCACTCCTCAATGTTGATATAACAGTGCTCCCTACGTGGAACACATGTTTTTTAATTTTTGTTAATCTATATACTGATAGGCTACCGCCTCACATATGCATATGCTACAACATCTACAAAATGTAAATTTCAAACATTAATGGAAATTACAACTTTTTTCCAGAGAAAAAAATTATATTTATTAAGATTATTATTGTTAAATTAATATTAGTATTATTATTAGGGTTAATATTATTATTAAATATTTAAATTATATTAGATAACTTAAAATTAATAATATTAAATAAAATATATACAATAATTTAATATTATTTTAATATAATAATATAATTAATATAATAATATAAATAGTTATCTTTAATAAATATACATAATATAACTATTAATGTGGTTGATATACGTATATCAACCACATTGGCAAATGTGATTGTGCTAGTTTTAACCATAGTTACCAAATTCAGCTGAATCAACTTGTTATAACCATAGTTACCAAATTTGGCCCAATAAAACTGTAAATTCGAATATTTTTGTTTGATTCAATCCATAATACGTTAAAATTTGATTTTGTTACGCACTATGATCTCGGAATCAATTGGTTAAAAAAATTTGGAGGTTGTTATTTACAAGGCAGGTCATCCTCCATTTTCCTAGAGTTAATTTTGTCCATGTCTGACTATTTTAAAACTACAAGTCCAGATAATCTATGAGACTTTGCATCGAGACATGTTAAGAGAGGAAAAATATAATAAAAATATAGTGTCAATGTGGCTTTTTTCTTTTTTTTTTATTTTCTTTTTTTAAGTAAACTTTTAAGAATATTTAATGATCGAAGCATCATTTTATACTACTACTCAATATTGAAGAAAAGGGGACAAGGAAGTGAAATTAAACAAGTGTAATATGTAGTGTTGTTGTTTAATACCTATTTGTTATGTAAAAATAAATTAATAGCTACTTTAAATTAATTTAAATAACTATTGTAATTAAAAAATATGTAGTTTTTTATTTTATATTAAATTCATTATCTAATTATTAGTTAAAAAGTAAAATTATTGTCTTGTATATTTTTTTAATAAAAACTATATAGTAAAAATAAATATTAAAATGGATTTCATTGGTGTATTTTTTATTAATTGTTATGACACTTGGTTGGTATTTCATACAATGATAATTCATTTTCATAAATATTTAGATTTGGTAGGTGTACTTTTTAATTAAATGTTATGACAATTGGTTGCATATAAGATATTTTTTCTTTTTTCTTTTTTAAATATTTTTTTCTTTCCGAAAATTCAATTTTAAACTCTATGAAATTAGTCAGTTCATATAAATGAGCCAATCAGTAAATATAATTTCAAAATTTAAAATTTTATTTTTAAATTTTCAAAAAATTTTAATTTTTTCCCAAAAACAAAAACAATATAACAAAATGTAAAAATTACTATAAAAACGCTGAAATGAAATAAAGTGGGTTCGATTATTTTATTAAAAACATAATGAAGGAAAAAGAACACTGAAGTGAAATGAAATAAAGTGTGTTCGAGTATTTTATTAAAAACATATTGGAAAAAAACACAATGTAAAAAATAAGAAAAGGCGGACACGGAAGTTAAATGAAATAAAAAAGGTGCCGGAAATATTTTATTAAAACACATGAAATTTTTTTTTTCTAAAAGTTAAACAAAGGAGCAGTGAAATATTTAAAAAGTCATTCTCATATCCTGGCCAATTATATGGATATAACTTTTTAAATATTATATCCTTCTTTTATATATCTTTAATATTCTTCTTTTATACGATATTATTAAGTAGGGAGCACCATAAAATATATTTAATTGTTTATTTTGAATAAGATTGGCTGAAATTTATTTGTAATAAGTCTCTAATAAGATCGGTTGGAATTCAATTTTTTTAGAATTATCTTGCGAAAATAAACTGTATAGTTTTTAGATGTTGGGAAATAGATTATATGGTTTTTAATTTATTTTTTATTTAATTAGTTATTAGGAAATTATTCATAATGTATTACTAAAAAATTAATCTCAAAACCATTTTAATTTTAAAAAATATTTTATTTTTATTTATTGGTTGACGAATTAAGAACAAATAATTTCAATCTTAAAAACAATTTCATTATTATCTATTGGTTGACCAATTAGGAACTTAGGAACTTTAAAGCTCTTATTTGTTCTCCTTATTTTATCTCATTCATTTTTAAAAACTAACTAGGAACTTAGGAACTTTAAAGCTCTTATTTGTTCTCCTTATTTTATCTCATTCATTTTTAAAATATTTTCTATTAATTTCAAGATCTAATTTTATTTGCAACTTCTATAACTATCAAAACCTAGAATTTATTGGAAGTAATGCTTCCATGTGTTATCATGAGTTGTAATTATGAATCTCACTGAGTCAATCTAAAAGTTGTTATTTCCCTATGTATGTGCGTTGTCTATGAGTCATAGATCTACCTTATTCGGATATTATCATCTAGAAGTCGGTAATCTAATTCTATATATGTAACTGCGTTATGTGATCAATAAAACAGAGTGTGTGATTTGTTGTGTGCACAAATTCCCTCTCCTCATCTTTCAATTTCTGTCATGGTATGAGAGCCAAAGGCCTTGAGTTTCAATCACACCTGACTCATGCTGTGGGGAGATTGTTGGACATTAAATAAACCAGCACTTCCTCTGTTTTTGTGACATGTGCTTAACCGCCTCTCATGGAACCGTTAACTCTGGTGATGCATTCGTTTACTACTACCTACAGGTTTTGGTGTAATGAAAATTGTGATTCTAACAAGTGGCATCAAACCCTGTGTTGGGCTAACACCCTCATGGGAAGGACAGGGGATGTGTGAACCCTAAGAGCTAATTCTTTGTACATAGATGAGTTTAGTATTCTTTTTTGTGTTTATGTGTGTGGATTTGTGTAGATATGGAGTCTCTATGAGTTTGTTGTGTAGATATGGAATCCAAAAAAAATTGTTGGTTGTGGTTGTGAGATATGGAGCTAGACATTATCTATACAAGCACTGCAGCATGAAGTTCTCGTCTGTGAATTAATTCTCCTTTAACAAATGTGTGCAAAGACCATGTTAGGGCAGAAAATCATCAGAACCCAGAGAAGAGGTCTTTTAGTTTCAGGAGCTTAAAAATTTCTATCATGATATCGCTCTCTATTTCATTTTGTTCCTCAAGTCGTTGTGCCCGAACTTTGCATCAAGGGAAAGCCATGGAGTGCACGTGCCGAATCCAGCATCATTCTAGACGATGGTTGACGAGAGAACAAGATATTTTCTTTCGTAGAATGGTTGAATCTTCGTCTCGTGACATATTCTATCCTTGAGGGTAAGTGGCGATGCAACTCTCCAGATCTCCCTTGTGAATGTGATCTCCATGAAAAGAGATCACTGAGAAGTTAGGTGTCCACACAGATCGGGCTTCGATTTTTGGCCATCACTGATAGGGATGCTTCTTGTCAAGGGATTGAGCTTGTCACATCTTTTTTGAATGAAAGACCGATGGATCAGACCTGAGGTGAAATGGACTTGCGCAGCTTGAAACCATTGATTTAGATCTGATAATTGGTTGTTGTATATGAGATCTAGCCGTCGTGGAAAGTTGAAGAGCATCCAGCGCATCGTTATTTGTGGAAGGAGGTGTCAACAGTAATGACACCAGCCGACAATGGTCAAAGTCGAAGAGTTTGGTGACGTAGACTGGAAGGCCAAGAGCTGGAAAGTGAGAGCACTGTTTTTCTGCAATGGTATCTTTTTTGCAAAAAATTGTGGGGAAGCCAATTAATGTTAAATTTATTCCAAAAGAGTTCCATGTTGTAAATAAATGCTACCCATGAACAAGGATGTGAGCTACTACAGGAAATTAGAAGGCTTGTGTTCACATTCTAGATCTGAAGTCATAAATTATGTGTTTATCTAGTTTGTATGTTTGTAGTGTGAGTTGTAGTAGTTTTCTATTTTTTCAGATCTAGTTATAAAAATAGGGTTTGTGGTTCTTAAACTGGTAGCCCCGATGTCTGAAACACCAATTAATGTGTGTTTTTATTCGTTATAAACAAGGATTGGTGGTTCTTAAACTAGAAGCTTTGGTGCCCGAAACATCAATTCTTGTAAGTTCATGTTGTTTGATCAACTTTTGAACACATTAAGGATGTAGACCTCCACCCTAGAAATTGATAGATAATCGAGAGCGAAATATTCAATAGATGGTGGTTCATCCATAGGATGGTTCATTACCTGACAACTCTTATCACGGAAGCCTAAAAGAGCCACGTTATCAATATTGTTGATCTTGCAAAGTTCATCAACGATGTTCAGAGGTGGGTATGTTTTAATTGGAGGTCAAGTGATAGCTCGAAGATTGGTGGTGAAAGAGCGATGTTTGCAAGATTCCAAAGTGGATGTGAGTGTTGATGAAGACTACTCAGACATAAATTATCCTTGTTGTTGTAATATATGTTTCCAATATTTTCCATATAGGCATTAAGGGAGGGTGCTGGAAGTAATGCTTCCATGTGTTATTATGAGTTGTAATTGTGAGTCCCAAGGATTCAATTTAGAAGTTGTTATTTCCCTATGTGTGTGAGTTTTCTATGAGTCATGATCTACCTTCTTCGGATCTTGCCATCTAGAAGTTGATGATCTAATTCTTATATATGTAACTACTTGATGTGATCAATAAAACATAGTGCGTGATTTGTTGTGTGCACAATCTCTCTCTCCTCATCCCTCAATTTCGGCTAGAACCCACACTATTGAAATCTAGGTTGGGTTACAACAGAGACATCAACAACAAATCTATGCTTCAATTGATAAAATATGAACTTGGGTTACAATAGAGAAGTCAGTGACCAATATGTGCTTCGATTGATAAAATATGAACTGTGACATGCTTCTATTGTGTGTGTGATAAATAATGGATGCATTTCCATTTTGCATAACTCAATACAAACATTTTTCATGCCGACAACTTGATTATGTTATAACCAACATAGATCCATCTTAGATATGGATTTAATATGAGTAGAGAGAGACCAAATTTCTTCACGTGCAAACATCTTTATAGTGGAAATGGAATATATAATTTTTCATTGTTTAAATTGTATTTTTAAATGTTATATAGAGTATATATGGAACCAAATAAACATTTTAACCATAAAAACTTTTTTTTTCATAAATATATTGTAGAAATTTTGATCAGCTAACTCTGATACCATGTAGAAATTCTGCAAATTCTCTACAAATATACCTCTGAGATCTATCTAGAAAATATGGCTGTAGATTAACCCAATAATGCAGTATACCAAAGCAAAATACTATAATCTACTTATACTATCAAACTTGTGGAAGCTTAAAGATAGAGCAAGAATTGAGCTAAACACATATAACCAAAAGCAGAATCAATGCACATGAAACATAGAAGAATACTCTGGGGAAAGCCTCAGCTAAAAACCCCGCTATCTGTATTATCATACAAGGTGGAAATACATCAAGATAACACAAAGCCTTAGCTTTCACAGCTAACCAGCTCTCAGTACAATCACCCTCGATGCTCACAGGGAAACAAGGCTTCTCACAAACCTTCTCCTATGCCCTCCAAGCCTCCTATTTCCTTGCGTTGTTTCTCCTGGGTGATCCTACTGTTACCAAGTGTAACACTGATCACTCACACTAATCTCACACCCTGTAAAACTATGCAATCCTGAAGGAACCTTATTCCTTCTGCATGGATGAGTTTCCTTTATAGGAAAACTCATGCAACTGATAGTAACCTGTCCTTGACATTTAGCTCAACTAGGTCTTTCTTTGTATAGACATGCATGAGTTATTTATGAGAGAATCTTCAGTTATCTGGAGTACACTAGTTTGATGCATGCATGCATTAACTGACTGAACTCACAATTCGTTCCTCAAACAGTTTGGAACTAATTTAACTGGACTTAACTTAGTAAACTGAGCTAACTAATTACAACTCATTTATAACTCACCCTTATCTCCTTATATCCTTAATTAAGGGATAATCTCCTTAATTTAAGAGATAACTATTGTGTGACTTCACAAAGACTTCTAACTTGAATTTCTCCAACTAATTAACTCAAGATGAATTAATTAATTATTTTTCAAGTAGCTGGTGAGACTAAATTCGAATTTTAATTCTCAATTTTAATTCAAGGATAAATTAAAATTGGAATATACTGGATTATATTTTTATCATTTCTTGTTGCTATTTTTAACACTCCCTCTCAACAAGAAAGGCATTCAACTCGATCTTGATCGTGAACCTTTGGAATGTTCTGCATGCAACACTTCTCTCTAGTGTTGTTGCTCCATAAATCTCTAGTAACAAAGACAAAACATCCAACCTGAATCAGAATGATGCCTCTGCCATCAAAGTCTCTGACTGCTATTGCCTTTGCCGACTGAAAAACTCTACGCTTCTGCTGACTTAGACTTTCTGCATTGTTGTCAATCCTTCTTTGTGCTCTTCATTATCTAACTGCTCTAGCCTCTATCACTTTGATCTCTGACTACATCAATCTCACTAATTCCTCCCGCTACTATGTACTTTGGGCTCCTGTAGCAAGGTACGATCCATGAGATAAAACCTCTCAATGAACCTTGTCCAATTTCAGCCTTCTTGGGACTATCACTTCATATCGCCCCACCTCACACCTGGAGGTATGGCTACATGTGATCCCTCTGCTAATTTGGCTCGAAATTTCCCCCCACTGGAGGTCTCTGCATGAGTGGATGCCTCCACTCGGTCTCCTCTCAACATCTCCAATTGTGGCTCCTCCATAATTTTCTGAGACTTCTTCTGGATTTGCATGTTGAGAGGTAATTTAATCTCCCTCTCAACCACCAAGTCTCTAACATTTGCCTTGCTCTTCAAGGCTTTGCATGCATCTTGAACCTCAAGAGCATACAGGTTCTTAACTCGTGAACCGATCTGTTTCACCTCCCGTGGTGATGTGTCTAAGGAAAACCTTTCCCTTACTGAAGACAACATCATAGCCTTTGTCCTCCAACATCTCGATCGATACCAAATTCGTCTTCAGTCCAGGCACATACTTCACATTTGTCAAGGTGATAAGTGCTCCATGCTCCCTCTGAAAAGCAACCATGCCCACTCTTGAAACACTATATCTTTCATCATCACCCATCTCTATGCGCATCTTGAGGTCTTTCTCCTCCAAGGTACTAAATAAACTTTTATCACCGGTCATGTGGAATGAGGCTCCACTGTCAAGATACCAAGCACAACCCATCATCGATGACACCATGCATGCGATGAGGGTGAGTTCCATTTAGAACTGATAGGCTAATGCCTTGCCTTTCAATCCTTTTGAGGATCCCTTCTTAGACTTATTTGATGGGCAATTAGTTGCATAATGTCCCATCTCGTGACAATTAAAGCATCTCACTTTAGATTTGTCACCCTTCTTCCATCCATGAGAAGAATTCGATTTGGAATGGGATGCATTCCCTTTCCCTTTCCTTGTCTTGCTTGCTAAGGCTAGATTTTCTTCATCGTCCTTGGATGAAGAACCATCTCGTGTGCTCCTCCTAATATCCTCCTACATGAGATCCGACCACAGTCGTTCCCAATCCGGCAATTTCTCCCTTCCATTCAAAGAGTCTTGGTAGTTATTCCAGCTCTTTGGAAGGCCAAGGAGAGCGAGGCTCACCATATCATCATCAGCAGTAGTTATTCCCACACTACCAAGCTCATCTTTGCAAGTAGTGAGCTTGTTCTGATATGTGGAAATAGTATCGCAGTTCTCCATCTTGATTCTTCGAAGCTTATCCTTGGGCGCCAATTTCCTCTAGTTGCCACTGTTCTGGTAGAGGTCCTTGAATGTCTTCCACATTGGATATGGAGTATCCTTCCCATGGAGACTCGAGACAATATGGTTTCGAACTCCCTCAAGGATAATCCGTCTCGCCCTCGCCACGCACTTCTTCCATTCAGCCAACTCTTGTGCATTAGTTGAGCCTGGTTTGGGATTTCTTGATCAATGAAATCCTTCAAACCATTCTCTTCTAATACTACTTCCATTATATCTTTCCATGTTATGTAATTCAAGCTACCTTCCAAGTCATACTCGAGTCTCAAGTCGTAGAACGTCATTGACCAACTTGAAGTATGAGATGAATTCGATTTTTACCCGCAATATAGAACTTCAAACTTCGAATTCTCTTCTCCTTATACTATTCACAGCTCCGATAACCTTTGCTCTAATACCATGTAGAAATTTCTCTATAGATCAGCTAGCTCTGATACCATCTAGAAATTCTGCAAATTAACTACAAATCTACCTCTAAGATCTATGTAGAAAATCTGACTGTAGATTAACCCGATAATGCAATATACCAAAGAAAAATACTATAACTTACTTCTACGATCAAACTTGTGGAAGCTTAAAGATAGAGCAAGAATCGAGCTGAACACATATAACCAGAAGCAGAATCAATACACATGAAACAAAGAAGAATACTCTGGGGAAAACCTCAGTTAAAAACCTCACTATCTGTATTATCATACAAGGTGGAAATACATCAAGTTTACACAAAACCTTATCTCTCATAACTAACCAGCTCTCAGTACAATTCTCCTGGATGCTCACAGGCAAACCAAGCTTCTCACAAACCTTCTCTTCTGCCCTCCAAGCCTCCTATTTCCTTGCGTTGTTTCTCCTGGGTGATCCTACTGTTACCAAGTGTAACACTGATCTCACACCCTATAAAACTACGCAATCCTCAAGGAACCTTATTCCTTTTGCATGGATGAGTTTCCTCCATAGGAAAAATCATGCAACTGATAGTAACCTATCCTTGACATTTAGCTCAACAGGGTATTTCTTTGTATAGACATGCATGAATTATTTATGAGAGAATATTCAGTTATCTGGAGTACAGTAGTTTGATGCATGCACGCATTAACTAACTGAACTCATAATTAATTCCTCAAATAGTTTGGAAATTAATTTAACTGGACTTAACTCAGTAAACTGAGCTAACAATTACAAATCAATTATAACTCATCTTTATCTCCTTAATTAAGGGATAATCTCCTTAATTTAAAGGATAATTATTGCATGACTTCACAAAGACTTCTAACTTGAATTTCTCCAACTAATTAACTCAAGATGAATTGATTAATTATTTTTCAAGCCGCTGGTGAGACTAAATTCAAATTTTAATTCTCAATTTTAATTCAAGGACAAATTAAAATTGGAATATACTGGATTCTATTTTTATCATTTCTTGTTGTTATTTTTAACATATACATAATCGTTTTTAAAGTGACATACAATATATACATAATTAACATTAAAATATTTTACGTAAAACCTACAAAGAGACATTTTATCAAATTAGTAAACATAGATTTTAAATAGTTTATTTAAATCTTCTATTGAAATATTTTTTCAAAGTATAAGGTTTAAACATCTTACTCACACATTTTTTTTTAACATCTAATTACTTTACAACATATTCATTTTAATTATAGCCGACATTATTTTTCTATTTAGAGAACATGTCAACTTTACGAACAACCTTACACAATCCCTTATACTGGGTTGTAGAATAAGCCTCTTGTCTCAATGAAATCGTGAATTTGAGGTGATCCGTGGTTTGTTACTTACGAATTATCTGCGCAATTAAGATCAAATATTTTCACTGATTTAGCCTAATTTGAGTTTCCCGATTCTATCAAAGGATCATAAGAAAAATCCAAATCATTAGTGCCCTACTTATCCTAGTCTTGTATTTGCATTGAACCCCAATATAGTTTCGACCTGCACATTTTCTGCATGTGCGTTGCTGAATTTACAATGTGACCCATTCGTGTTATTTAATCGGAATACATCATTAATATTTCTTGCTTTGCAGGTACGGTCACTCATAATTCCCATTCCAAATGAAGCTTGATGCAAAAACTGAGCGCCGAAAACTAGGATATGGTTAGTAATGAAGGTAATGTTTTGTTTAATTATTGGTATTTTTTTAAATCAAAAAAAGCATATTTTTTATATTTTTAGAATAGAAACTACAAAGCATAATCTCTTGGTTGTATAGTGGCTTACTTTATTCCATAAGATACATTTTATATTACCATCTAAAATATGTTTAAGTTATGCAGAAAGAAGAAAAATTTGTTACTGGAAAAGGAAAATTAAAGAGATTAAAGTAACATTAATGATGAAACATCATTGTAGAATTCTTAACCGGTACAAATGCCAACATACAAAAGTAAAGCTTCTTTTGAGATCATATTTTAAATAATATTAAGCTCCTTATAATGGTGAAGGATCAAAATATCGTCAAAATGTTATTGTAGTTGTCAAATCTTCCTTTTCCATGATTGCAAATGAAGGATTCTAAGATCCACCTTTCCATTCAGCTAGTCCACTATTATTTTGGAATCACCAATCAGTTTAAAAACCTTCACTTGTGTCCGCAAAGTTAACTTCAAGGTACACCACAAAGGAATCAAATCAACAGTAAATCTAGTACTATTTCCAATGCCCAACTTACATTTTACAACCACATTATGAGTGAATATAATGACAACACCAGCCCCACAATTCTCCCTTTGACATGCACCATCAAAGAAACCCCATACATTTCCTTCAGATAGCACCAACTCCCTTACAATTCTTGTCTTCATCGATTTCAAGGTCTCAACTATTATAGAAAAGCAACACTAAAATTATGTGCAATTATTGTTAAGTATACAACATCATTTTGATAAATAACTTTATCCCTAACCAAATGCCCCACATCATAAACACTAGGAAAATTTGAAAAGAGGAAAAACTGAATCTCTAAACTGAAAGCCCCAACCTTTCTTCAACAAAGTTCCCAGACCTTGTATCTTTAGGGTTGACAAAATCTCTTTCCAAACATTCTTCACAAAAGGGAAAAAACGAATAAATTGTCAAGAGATTCACTATTTTGATGACATAAAACACATAATAAATTACCTTTCCATCCTTTTTTTTCTTAAACATCCTAAGTGCGAATTTTCCTCTCAAGGAGAAGCCATAGAAAGGATAAAATGTAAGAACCCATGGCTGATTTTTTTACATAAAAAAATTATAAGACCAAGGTCATGGGACACGTATTCCAAGTTGAATGTTGGGGAAAACATAGTAATCGGGATCAAAGGTGATTAGTTAATCGCTATGGAAATTTGCGAAGGAAAAGTGGCAATAATTGACATTTTATTTATCGAATAAAGAAAAATAGGAGAAAGGGAGGGTGAAGAGGCACATATTTGCATGAGAGGTAAATTGAAGGAAAATGAAGAAAATCGAGGTCCCAATGATAAAAAGGATTTTGAAAATCAATTCACAGCTTTTGGCTGCTTCGTTTTTGTCAGTTGAGGTTTTTGCTAGTTTTAGCCTTTTGACAATTTGGGTGGAACTCACTTCTACTCTCTCATTTTCACATACTTTTGAATAATTAGAGAATTCTTGGAGAACTTTGGCACACATTATATTTGGAGAAAGAAGGAAAAGTAAAGAAGGAAAGGACAAGGGAACAGATGGATCAATGACTACAATTGGATTGTTTGGCAGGTAACAGATTGCATGTGTGGCTTTCTTGTTGATTTCTAGATGCATGATATATGCATGTGATTTTTTTATTATGTGTTTCCATTGACATCAAGATTTTCCTAAATTGATAATGGTTTTATCCTTGCCTTAACACTTCTTGGATAGCCATCGTGTTGTGCGTTTTTCCACTTGATTGTTTACTGATTGTTGCTTGTAATTCCTTATGGCTATGGGTTGGAACAAACACTTTGAAAGCCCTAGAACAACTTGGGTTGAGTTACTAGTCTTGGAGCCGAGGTTGTTAGAAAATATCTATAGCCTTTGGTGATTTGAGTTATTGGTGCTTGGAGCCAGGTTGGATAAATTATATGGATCCCTGGATGGATGTGGGTTATGTTACTAGTTCCTCAAGCCCCGTAAAACTTGGGTAGAGACCAATATGATTGGTGTTAGTAATGTATGACCGTAGAGGTGGAATCACTAGTTGAGGGTTAAGGTGGTTGGCCTATGGAAGCCCTGGTTTGGTTTATTCTTGGTTTATTCCATGAGATCCCACATTCATGCCTGGAATATGGTGCAAGGGTGATTGGATGAAATAGATATTTGGTTCAGCCTGATCTATGGTGGGGTGGTACGTGGAAGTCCTTGACTTAGTTGATATTTTCATATGTTAATATGAGACATTTCCTTACTATGATCTATAAGAATTTGCAGTGATTATGTTGGTGATATTATGGATGAGTTGGCATGCTTTCTATGTTGGGTATTTTCTGTTATATGTTGGTTATATGATGTATATCATCTATGGCTCTTGTCATGGATTGTTTAGCTATTGATTGGTTGATGGATGTATGGACTAATAAGTGTTGTTGCAGCTACGTGGAGAGGGCATAGGGCCTTATTGGTGATTCTCATATGAATCTCAGACTATTATGATTAGAAATGCATTCATCACCTGTATCTTACATGTTTTCCATGTGTTTAATGAAATGTCTGGTGTGTTATAGGAAGTCTAGGTTAAGTTCTTAATTTGAGTTTGAATTTTTAGCTTTTTCCTCATGTCATTAATGATTCTAGAAAATCTCAACAAGTTTTGGGTAATGGTCTAGAGGCTAGCCTGGAATTGTAATTCAGATATCAGGACCATACCCTTTGAATTGGAAAAGTTGGATAGCAACCGCATGGAAGTAGAGTTGTGCATGCAGTTGGAAGCCTATAACCACACCCAGGCCTTGACATGCATGCAGTTGGGAGTCTAGGTTAGTGAAAAGAGCCCTAGCTCAAGGTTTGGTCACTTGGGGTTGTCCTTTGGCCCCTAAGTGTCATGTAGCACTAAGTTATATTGTGAGTTATTAGTTTGTTGTCAGTTTGTAGGCCCGACTTCCTTAACTGGAGATTGGTAGTCAGATCATGTCATATTAACTCTTTGTCTCATGTTTACCCTAATAGGTGGTTGAAATTAGGTAAATGTGGGAGGGGGGTTGTTATAGGTTGGTATCAAACCTTCCATGTTCAAACACTTGGACTAGATGAGTGAGATGTGATTGTTATTCATGCATGTTAGTTGTTGGTGTGTTTGTTAGGTATGCATTGTGATGGTAGTTGTTGCAGTTGTATCGTCATGTTGAGCTTGACGATGTTGATGTTCAGACAATTAATATGTTGAATTCATTATATATACATATGTTGTGCTAATCAGTATTGACTATGCAAACGAGATAGTTTCCCTGAACTTCACTCAGGTATGTTTTATCCTATTTATATTTGGTTATTTGACATGGTATGTTGGGCATAAGAAGAATATAAAAGATGAAAAGCAGAATGGTGAATTACAGTTCATGTGACTCTCCATATAAATGAGCAGCACAGAGATGAGTACTCCCTTGACATACCGGATACATTGAGAAGTTTAAAGGAAAATATCATAATTTGCAAAGAAGATAATGACATAATCGTTGAGTCATAGGAAAGACTTGCTAGAACACAAGAAAAGAAAGTAGAGGTTAATAAAGTGATCTTACAGAGCTTGTCATATTTACAGAGATAAGGATAGCCACAAATCAGTTATGAATAAAGGAATAACATGGTGTATCAAAGCGGGTCTCATGGAGGACACAGGTCATACTTGGATGACACAATCAAAAGTGGTAGATGGATGGATACACCTGAAAGCAGAGGTAGTGGTTATGGGTTTTATTCTAGTTCTGGCTTAGATAGGTATCATGGTCATCATCGCTATCATCCTTACAGGAAGAGTGACAAGAAATACTTGCGAGGTGAATCTAAGAAATCCAAACCTCCTATATTTGATGGAGAGATGAAGAAATCAGAAGATGCAGAAGCATGGTTGCTTGGGATGAAGAAATTATTCAAGTTGCATGATTATACAGAGAATGTGAAAGATAGGATAACTATTTTTTGTCTCAAAGGGAAATTAAACCTCCCGTGGGAATATTTGAAGCATGTTAGAGGCATCAGACAGAGGAGTTGAGTTTCATGAATTCAAAATACTTTTAAGAAAGAATTACTTGTCGAAGAGATACTATGATGGTAAGGCTAAGGAGTTCTATGAATTGAAGATGATATCTATGATAGATGAAGAGAATATGACTATGTCCATGGAGTTATTGAGGTATGTTCCATATCTTAAAGATGATAAATCGAAGGTTCAAAGTTTTTTTAATGGATTTCCATTAGCATTTAATGATCAGATTGAGTCTCATGAGCCTCATCCATTGGAGGAAGTAATTGAGAAAATGAAACATTGATATGAGTAGTCTAAGCATAAGTTGGAACCTAAGAAGGGTTGGAAAGGTAATGTCCAAACTAAAGGAAAATGGTTCAAGAAGCGAGTAAGACCTCTGGATGTAGGTAACAAGGAGAATGTAGGGTCGTACAAGAAATTCAATGCAGTTGACAAAGGATAGGTTTTCAGTCTAAGGAGTTAAACAAGAGTGAGGGTAGGAAGCCTTTCCAGTGTTGAACTTGTGGAAAATATCATCACAGAAGATATTTTATACAACATTAGGGTGGAAGACCTCATATTTACAATGCTCAAGACATACAAACAGTTGGGGATGTTGGATAGAGTATTCCTCAGATTTATGTAGCATTGGATGATAGGAAAGCTAATCATTAGGCATCTTTTATCGAGATGGAGGGTAAGATTTTTGATGAAGTTGTTTCTATTTTTATTGACCCTCGATATAAATATAGTTATATTAGTCTTGAACTGGTGGATAAGTTTTTCTTGAATAGATAAGTGCATGGAGAGTTTTGGTTAGTACAATTGGTTACAAGTACTGAGAAAAGAGTTCATTATTGGGTGAGATCTTGAGCATTTGAGCTAAACAGTATGTGTACATCAATGCATTTAAATGTACTTCCATTGGTATCATACAATATGTTGTTGGGTATGGATTGGTTGCACATTCATAGGATAAATGTAGATTATTATGATAAGGTTATTGAGTGTCTAGATGATGATGGAGAGATGAGAATATTGCAGGGTAAGAAGAAACCTACATCAATGGGAATGGTTACAACTATGCAAGAAAACAAAGTAGTAGGAATGGGTGTGTTTATAGTGATAAACGGAATTATGTTGAGGATGTTGAAGTCTTGAAGAGGTATCTGGTTTTGCAATAATTTCAGGATGTATTTCCAGCAGAAATTTTAGAGTTATTGCCTCATAGGGAAGTGGAATTTTCTATTGAGTTGATGCTAGGAGTAGCACCAATATCTAAGGCATATTACAAGATGAACACTCCAAAATTGGTGGAATTTAAGTTGCAGCTTAAGGAAATGTTTGATAAGATATATATAAGACCAAGAATGTCACATTGGGGTGTTTATGAAGACAAAAGATGGTACTCTCAAGTTATGTATTGGTTACAGACAATTGAAGAAAGTGACTATCAAGAACATGTATCATTTTCTATTGATTGATAATTTATTTGATCAGTTGAAGGGAGCAACGACTCTTGAATATTTACTTGAGATAAGTATATCATCAAGTATACATCAAGGAAGAGGAAATTTACAAAACTGCATTTCATACTAGGTATGGGCATTATGAGTTTGTAGTAGTTCCTTTTGGTCTTACTAATGCTCCAACTACTTTCATGTGTTTGATGAATAGTGCATTGCATCCTTATCTGGACAAGTTTGTGACAGTATTCATTGATGACATATTGATATAATCAATATGCAAAACATCTAACAACAACATTAAAATTGTTGAGAGAGCATCAATTGTATTCCAACATTAGTAAGTGCAGTTTCTTTCAGAAAAAAGTTCATTACTTAGGGAATGTTTCCAAGGAAGGCATAACAATGGACTAGGAAAATATTAGAGCTATCATGGAATCGACAACTCCTAGGAATGTGGATGAGGTTAGATCATTCGTGGGACTCGCAAGTTATTATAGGAGGTTCATCACTAACTTCTCACGAATTGTCTATCATATTACATCTTTGCAATGAAAAGTGAAGAAAATTGAATGGAATGGGGAGTATGCAACTAGTTTTGAGCAGTTGAAGAAATTGCTTACAAAATATTCACTGTTGAAGATTGCAGAGCCAGACGAAGAGTTTGTGGTATGTACAAATTCTTGCAAGAGAGGACTTGGTGGAGTCGTAATGCAAGAATGATAGGTGGTATGCTATGAGTCAAGAAATTTGAATGAGCATGAACATAACTATGTGACTCATGATCTCGAGTTGGCAGATCTCATCCATGTGTTGAAGATGCGGAGACACCATCTTCTTGGAAGGAGGTTCATCTTGATGAGAAATAAAGATGAACTAAGGTACTTATTTGATCAACTTAATATGAATGTAAGAAAATCTAGATGGTTAGCTACTCTCAGTGAGTTTGACTTCAAGATCAAGTACATCAAGGGAAAAGTGAAAAAGGTTGCAGATGATCTTAGTAGAAGAGTGTAGGTGAATCACATTGTAGCAATGAGTTCTTATGAGACAGACTTGCAGGAGCGGATCTTGTAGGCAAGAAAATAAGATTCATAGGTATCAGCAATTGAGGCACATGTTACAGTAGCAGGGTACATGTGACTAGGATGTGGATTCTCATCTCATAGTAGATGGCTTGGTCAAATTTAGGAACACGGTTTATGTGTTGGATGATAGTGAGCTCAAGAAGCTTATCTTGATGGAGTTTTATGTCAAGCTATATTTAGGTCATTCAGGATATCAGAAGACATTAAAAGTAGTTAGGAAATTATATCATTTGCCAAACTTGAAGAAAGAGGTGGCTGAGTTTGTTGCAAGATGTTTGGAATCTCAGTAGGTAAAAGAAGAGTATAAGAATACAAGTGGTTTATTGTAGTCAATTCTAATTCCAGAGTGGAAATGGGAGGTCATTCCATGGACTTCATTACAGGATTTTTGAGGACATCGAAGCAAGATGATTCTATTATTGTTGTGGTTGACATGTTAACCAATGTAACGCACTTCATTGGACTTAATTCTATGAATTCAGATAGTGAGGTAGCTCATATTTTCATCTGGGAGATATTGAGATTGCATGGTGTTCCTAAGAATATTGTATCTGATAGAGATGCCAAGTTCACTTCTAGGTTTTGGAAAGAGGTTTCCAGAGGCTTGGGGATAAAGTTGGCTTTCAGTATAACTTATCATCTAGAGATAGATGGACAGATAGAGAGGGTTAATAGGATTCTTGAGGACATGTTGAGGATGTACGTTATGCATCAACAACAGAAGTGGGAAGAGTATCTTTCACTCGTAGATTCTGAATACATTAATGGGTATCAGAAATCTTTGAAGATGAGTCTATTTGAGGCACTTTATGGGTGGAGTTGTAATACTCCTATCAATTGGAGTGATATAGTGAATAGAGTATTGAGTGGACCAAATATATTGGTAGAGATGCAACATGAAATGAATGTTATTAAAAGGAATATAAAGGTAACATAATACAAACATCAGAGTTATGTAGATTAGCACTAGATATTTAAGGTGTTTCAGGTTGGGGAGCATGTGTACTTTTACATCAAGTCCAAGAGGAGCTCCTTGAGGATTGGATCTTGTGCCAATTTGGCACCTCAGTATTGCAGACCTTTTGAGCTCCTTGAGATGATTCGACTAGTGGCATACGGACTTGCATTTCCTCTGACAATGAAATTCCACGATGTTTTATGTGTTTCATTGCTTAAGAATTATTTCTAGGATGTTGATCATGTTATTGATTGGTTTGTATTCTAGGTGGAACTAGAGGGAGAATTCCAGCAATAACCAAATGCATATTGCAGTGGAAACAACCAATGCTTCAGAACAGAGAAATTGAGTAGGTTAAAGTGCAGTGGAAGCACTTTGGGCCTTGTAACACCCTTATCCCACATCTAGCTAACTAACCATGACAACTGAGGTAAACATGAGACGAGAGGATACTATGATCCGATTTTACCTCTTATGTAACCTTAAGGAAGTGGAATCAATGGAAACATCACACATAGTCATCCAACATCAGCTTCAGAATCCTTAGAAGACATGTCAGACACTCAGGCAACATGTCCCTGTGTCCCACTGTTTTTCGAGATCTCTTAGGCCATAGTCGCTCTCACGCTATGGGCAAGGGAGTGACAAGAAACCTAAAGTCACTATGACAAGCTTGCCTGCCAACGACCACAGACCAAAATTGTTAGTTTTGTGCTAGTGACCTCAATATTTAAGTCACTTTTTCAGGCCCAAAGCCCAAGCCACTGCCCCGAATGGAGTGATTGCTTAGAATCAGTAAAAATACAAGGAAATAATGATGAAAAAGCAATAAACTGAACAAGACCATAACCAAATCCCTACTAGCCATGACAGTCATTTAATCAAACACATCACCGACATGTAACCTAAACGTGTATATAACATAATTAAGTGTAGGGGTCTCATACTTATATGAGAATCGCAATGAACCATTGTTCCCTCATGCCAATCGTTGTATTATCCTCTCTTAGGTCATAAACAAATTATCAATTCATATACAAGTAAAAACATGTTGAGATCCTTACATAGTTGTTGTCATAAAATGTACATATAACCAACATAATAGGAACATAAATACCATAAACATATCAGCCATCAAAATCCAAATATACAATACATTTACACATGAAAATCAAGGGAATGAATTTCTCATTAATTAATGCAATGAACCAAATGGAGATGGGACTACCACGTTCCACCTGACCATAGATTGGTTGAGCCAAGTCTCTCTTCATCCAATCACCCCCATGCCATATACCAATCATGAATGCGGGACTAATTGAAAAAATCAAAAACACCAATCAACATGGATGCCATTGGAGTTCTTCGCCTACACCGTGAGGAATTTGAGTGCCTCCTAGTCTCTCAAGATTTACCATGCATCCACAGTTTGATCTAGGGATTACTAGGCCCTACACCGATACATACTCTCCAGGATTTATCACGCATCCCATCCTGAGATCACTAGGCCCAACAGAGAGAAATCCACCTCTTAGTTTTACCATATATCCCTCCATTCAATGACAAGGATTCTTAGGCCCACCAAGGCACACAATTTGTCTTTATCGCAACCCATAGT
Organism: Pinus taeda; assembly: GCA_000404065.3. Classification (NCBI taxonomy): domain Eukaryota; kingdom Viridiplantae; phylum Streptophyta; class Pinopsida; order Pinales; family Pinaceae; genus Pinus; species Pinus taeda. Next base: position 384,563 of record APFE030510577.1, read on the forward strand.
CCAATTTAGGGGTTACCAGGCCAGTGGCTTCGTGATCCTCAGTATGGTTCAGGGACCACTCAGACCATGTGTTTATCAATTGGGAGATCCACCCCACTCAACTTCGAATCCAATCTTCCCATCCCACGTTAGCTGAATGAGGGAAATCATCTCATCAAAGCTATCAAAAAATGGTAAGGCTAGGCTAAAAATATTGTCACACTTGGAAAAACCCATGCCATGGTAGAAATGAAACACATGCAATCCCATGCATGCTGAATTTAGAAAGGAAAATACACATGCAAGTTGATACCTGCAATTAAGCTTGTTATAGTTTCTTGATCCTGACTTTTCCAGCTTCATCTTTGCTTCCTCTTGCTTTCTTTTCCTTTCTTGCTCCAATGCCAAAGTGCTCCAAGAAAACTCAAAGTGTCCAAGAGTGAGAGAGAGAGAGAGAGAGAGAGAGAGAGAGAGAGAGAGAATAATGAGAGATATCCAAAATTGAACTGATCAAGCCTATGAATTGATCCCCATAAGCCTTTTTATCAATGAGGCCTCTATTTTCTTCATTTTACATCATTTTCCTTCAATTTCCTCCTTACATGCAACCTATGACCTTTCACCTTCCTTTTCTCCTCATTTCCATTATTTTCATAAATAAATATGACAAAAATGTCATTTTTCCTTTCGAAAGCCTTAGCCATTGCCTTTTCCAATTCCCTTAGCCATAATAAACCGAATCAACACCCCCTAGGATGTCTTACCCAACATTCAACTTGGATTAAGTGTCCCATCGACCGTGGTATTTATATATTTTTACATGGAATTTTCACCAGGGATGTTAAGAACCCTCCCCCTTGGGGAAACACTGTCCTCGGTGTTCAAAGAAACCTATAACCAATAAGATCGATGAAAACAAAACATACTGCCCATGGAGCTTTAGAACATAGCTTGTTGCAATATTTACAATGGATGACTCGCTGAAAAGAAAAACATCATGTCAACATGACCAGATAACAACCATACCACATACTTGAGATTTATAACACAACTCATTACGGTATTTAGAATAACCACATATACACATTTTCACATTTGGTAAACCAGCAAATAAAAGGATACAATGCCTGTATCAATCAACAAGGAAATCCATAGGATCACACCTCTGCCCTCAAAGTAATACCAGGATTCACCTCCTTCCCAGGAAGTCTAGAATCCATTACAAAGTTAGATATGCAGCCAATGTCCAGCGCTATAATCCTGCGCCACTTGTCCTCTCACCGAACAATTACAGGCTCATTGTTCCAGGGTGCACTCCCAATGTGCATCCAATTCCATCCGGCAATGCTCATGACCAAATAAAATTATCCTCGACCTTCCCTTCTCCACTACACAGTACCTCGAGCAATCCGGTCACCCCTTCTATGCAATCACTCACCTTCCAAGTTCCTCGACATCCCCTATCTTGGGCGATCCATACCTTGGCAAGGCTTCCTCGCATTGGAAGATCAAACAAATAGCGCACATACCTACCTCAAAACCATCATATCGTTCATAGCATGCTCATGGAAATCAATGGACACTATTGGGTACCAGTGTCCCACAATGGACCTACTCCTGAAGTGCTTTACCATCATATTATTGGCTATTCCAATTTCTTTCAATGTTGTTGCTAATTCTTGTAGTCGATTTCAACCATCCAACTAGGCATGTTCATGTATTCCTGTTCCAAGCACATAACTTCATTTATATTTAAAATGAATTGAAATAACTTCAAATCATACCTCATTGGTGGCTTGTCAATAAGGTATACTTGCAATCTTGTTTACTTCCTGTCACAACAAGTCAAACTAGCATCTTTGACCAAATCATCATGTATAAACTTATCACATTAGGTTAGCCCAAACACAACCGTCATAGAACAACATCATAAATCACATGTAACCATCATAAACTAGAATCATATATCACATATAATCATCGTATACCATAATCATAAATCACATGCATAATAAGACTAAATAAAATGTTGATACTTATCCTTTCATCAATCCTTAGCTTCTACCTTTGTCTTTATTCCGTACACAGTGCATGATTTGCCACACCAGACAAATACCTAGTTCCTTCTCCTAAACCATGTGCACATACACAGTGTGTGCATCACACACATAAAATCACACACTGCATACAACACCATAAAATACATGCACCTATACCTGACATACAACACATACACCTACACCTGGTGTACAACACAACATAAATATGTATATAGAGTGCAACATAATGAATGCATATGTCAAGATATCATGACTACACAATGCACATACATATTACCACATGCCCACAACACAACATATACAACATGCACTCAATCCCACGTGTACACCAGTACTAAATGTACAAAGCACCACCTGCACATTGTGTGCACAACATCACATGTACATGGCACCACATGCATAATGTGTACACAACGCCTCATGTACACTGCACCATTATACAATGTGTACACAATAACACATGTACACAGTACCAAACACACGATGGCTATGCGACACCATATGTACACAATGCCACATGCACGACATGTACACAATACCATCTGCACACAGTGCCACTTGTACAACATGTACACAACACCACATGCACACAACACAACATGTACATAGCACTGCATATCCAACATGTAAATAGCATCATCGGTACATAACACTGCACATATAATCATGTGCACAATACCATATGCAATATTCACACAACATTATCTGTCCCATCCTATACATAACATTGCATAAACAACATGTACACACACTATATATACACAACATCGCATGTGCACACATCATAGATGCAACATGTACAACATATACATCATATGCACAATAGTAGTACCACACATCCAAAACCACATTGTCCTTACCAATAAACCTTGCTTCCAGTGTCTTATCCATGCTTATCCTAGCATGTCGTAGACCACACTTCTTTCCTTTTGTTGATGTATCCCTCGGTATAACCTATCCATAATATAAGCATAGGCATAATACAAACATACAATATAAATTCATGTTCACATGATACTGACCTCATATATTTTTCATGACTACTCTTCCCACTTGATTCCTCATAGCCAAGAACTTCTTCATGCCATTCGCCTACATAAGAATCATCCCTCCACAGGAATGATTCTTGATGATCTGTTGGATAGTGACATAGATGCGTGGATACATACATATATGTAAACATTAGAATAAACAATCATGATCTTGTCAAACAACAATATGCATACATACATAGGTATACACATAAATGATAAGGTTAATAATCATGATCCATGATGACCCTATCAGAAATGACATACATACACACCTACATGTATACATATATAAACATAATCATAATCATAATCATAACATAATTACTAGATATCAAGGTCAAGGTTTAAGAGAACTTCATTTATTCATGCAACACATGCACAACATTAAGAATAGTCGTTCCCAACATAGCCAAGCAATCCCATGCCTTAGATCAATTTACTTTACCTTTTTGGTTACCTTTCTCATGACTTTAGTGCCACCATCCATTTACCACAATGGACCAATCAATCCAACTGACTGTCATAGTCTTACCTTGTGTTGTGCTTACTCATGCACCGAGCTTCATCCATGTCTTACATTACCTGTTGGGTACCACACATCTCTCCCTGAGCTCCATTAACTTTCCTCTTTCCCAAACAATTCCCAATACTATAAACTTAAAATGCAAGTGCAAGAAACAAATAAGAATAAAGCCATGAAAACCAATAACAACATGACTCCGCAAACAAAGTGGTATGGCCATACACTAGACATAAACAAAGCTGCCATCAAGAGAAACAAATCATGAAAGACCAAAAGCACAAGACTAGCAACAAACACCATGACTCAATCCCATGATTCTTGGTGCTTCCAAGGGAAAGCTCAACCAGAGTCTTCTTCAAGATTTCATGGTAGTCTCTTTGCCATGCATCCCCTGCATCATACTACCATAAACACATAATTGTCAATGCACAATTAAACATAACAACATACTAGTTACCTTGTCTTGCTGTGCCAAGCACATTTCTTGCAACTGAACACATCCACGCCATCTCTCATGGGATTCCAATCTTTTGACGGATCCACCTATAACTAAATACTAGCTAATATAACTATCAAGTACATGTTCATGAATATAACATGTATCTACATAATTTCAGACAATATTAACGTTAAGAAAACTTCCTGTAGGCAAAGCACTCATTCATTTAGAATTAGGGTTTCCAAACATAGCCAAAGGAATTCATACCCAATTCATTTATTTGGCCTTTTCCTCACTTCAATTGAGTGTTGCACTGCCACATCATCCGACTATTATTTCTGTAAACACATCAACTATTCCCTTGTCAAGCTAATACCAACAAGCTTCCTGCAAATACTCACCCATGTCAACCACATGTTCCAAATATCAAGACAATCATATCTATCAATTTGAAATCAACATTTACAAACAATCATGTCATAATCCATAGTCAACTCATAGTCATTAGACATAATGCTACAACTATCACCACTTACACACAAGTACATATCAACTGTCTCGACACATATATTAGTATAATCATCTTAAAATGAGATCATTTCTTCATGCATCCTTATATACTCATACCCATATCACGCAATTAATCAAACATTCAAGCAAGCTATCAACGCACTATGTCAGATAAATCAACTAGACAACATAATAGACACCAAACACTCAAACACCAAATAAATGACATAATCAACAATGAAGCACCCAATTTATTGCATAAGCAAACTCATACCTTAATGTATTTCAAGGGAGGCTATCTTGTCTGCATAATCAACCTAGGTTAGCATGATACAACTTCACAACATATCAACTCCAACATAAATCATGATATCCATAACATTAACTAACTAACATGTTCACATCATAAGCTCATAACTATTTGTTGTTCATGCATAACAATCACATATGTATGTTTATTTAGATTAGTACAATACCATATCACAAATATGTCGGCTCAGACCTGAATATCGCAACCATAACCATCTACATAGGTCAAACTAGGTTAACACAATACATATAGCGTCAATATCTTCAATGCAATGAACATAGCCATCATGCATATGAACAATCCAATTACAACATCAAGATCTCAATGAAATAGCCCTAATCATCAAGTTAACAACATATAATAAAAATAAGCGATATATCATTCTCATCAACAACATATAACCTAATCATCAAGTTATCTAACATAAAACAACAATAGCAATGCATACAACCACAAGATACCATCATTCTTGATTATCTGACACACGTGCATATGACTATGCTAATCAACTATCATCTATCATGTACATAACCATAACATCAAAATACATGTAATAATGTACATGACCCTAATGCATATAAAAATCCTTAACATACATACCTGCATGCCCAACATATAAACCTATATGGCAACATGTTCTTGCCTCGAGGTCCAATGTTGCAACTTCACTTTGATGATCTGCATCTCTTGCTTTACCTCATTCGACACATTAGCATCAAAACATACCAATAGCACCATGATGACCTAAATTTCATACCATGACTTCATAAGGCATTTTTGACCTAATATTCATGCATAAATATAACTAAGACCATACATGCATAACGACTACATATAGACATATAACAAATGAATACCAAACCACATACACATCATTCTAGCTATAGTCCAGTCATTAATGCATGGCCATATCAACAATGAATGCTATGAACTCATGCATGACAACAACCATTACTCCAATGTACACATTGCCACATTCAACCAACAACATGCATAAGAAATTCCTAATCAACTACACATATGCATAAATGCATGTAGTCGAGCATAAGCGAATAATGCTTGTAACCAACAAACAAGACTGATACATGTAATCAAACCTACAAGAATGTAGCCTAACATACAAGGATGTAAGTAGGTGACATATAATCAACATGTAAGTGACATGTAACAATATGTAACCAGTCATATACTCACAAAAAATGCATTCCACAAAATCAATCATCAAGTCCCTCATGACAACCTTACTACAACCATAATCAATCCACAAGCAAATGTAACAAGCACATGGAATGCAAGCGTAAGAGGAACACGTGCAACTGAAATGCATGCATGACCAACGCACACCGCCCATCCAGTCCGAGGGGTGAACCATGCTTTGATACCACTCTGTAATACCCTCCTCCCACATCTACCCAAGTAAGCATGCCAACTGGGGTAAACATGAGACGAGATGCTACCATGATTAGATTTGGCCCCCTATGTAGCCTTAAGGAAGTGGAATCGATGGAAACATCACACACATTCATCCAACATCAACTTTAGAATCCTCAGAAGACATGTATGCCACTCAAACAGCTTATCCATGGGTCCCACTGTTGTTCTAGATCTCTTAGGCCACAATTTCTCTCATGCTATGGGCAAAGGGTGACTAGAAACCCAAAGTGGCTCTCACAAGCTTGTCTGTCAATGACCAAAGACCAAAATTCCAATTCTGTGCCGGAGACCCCGAGATTTAAGCCACTTTTTCATGCCCAGAGCCCAAACCACAACCCCAAATGGAGTGATAGCTTAGAATCAGTAAAAATACAGGGAAACAATGATGCAAAATAAATAAACTAAACAAGACCATAACCAGACCCCTACTAGCCATGACAGGAATTTTGTCAAACAGATCACCAACATGTAACCTACAAGCGTAAACAATAGAATTAAGTGTAGGTATCTGATACTTATATGAGAATCACTATGAACCAGTATTCCCTCATGTCAATTGCTGCATTATCCTCTATTAGGTCATATACACATTATCCATTCATATACAAGTAAAAGCATGTTAAGAGCCTTACATAACTGCTGTCATAAAATGTGCATATAACTAGCATACTAGGAACATAAATACCATAAAAATATCAGCCATCAAAATCCACATATACATCAATACATTTACACATGAAAATCAAGGGAATGAATTTCTCATTAATGAATGCAATGAACCAACCAGAGATGGGACTACCATGTTCCACCCATCAATAGATTGGATGAGCCAAGTCTCTCTTCATCCAATCACCCCTGTTCCATATTCCAAGAATGAATGTGGGACTCATAGAACACATCAAAAACACCAATCATCATGGATGTCACTGGAGTTCTCCCCATACACTGTGAGGAATTTGATTTCCTCCTAGTCTCTTAGGTTTTACCATGCATCCACAGTCCGATATAGGGATCACTAGGCCCTACACAGAGACATACTCTCCAAGCTTTACCAAGCATCCCATCATGGGATTACTAAGCCCAATGAAAAGAAATCCACCTCTTGTCTTTACTCTATATCCCGCCATTCACTGGCAAGGATTCCTAGGTCCATCGAGATACACAATTTGGCTTTATAGCAACCCACAGTCCAGTTAACGGGTTACTTGGCTAGTGGGTTTGTGATCCTTAGTCCAGTTCAGGGACCACTCAGACCATGTGTTCATGAATTTGGATATCCACCCCACTCAACTTTGAATCCAATTCGGCCATCCCACATAAATCGAATGAGAGAACCCATCTTATAAAAGTTATCAGTAAATGGCAAGGCTAGATTGAAAATACTGTCACCCTTGGAAAACCCATCCCATGGTAGAAAAGAAACACATGCAATACGATACTTGCAATGAAGCCTATTGTAGCTACTTGATCCTGCCTTTCCCTATTTGATATCTGCTTCCTCTTGCTTTCTATGCCTTTCTTACTCCAATGCCAAAATATTCCAAGAAAACTCTAAGTGTACAAGAGTAAGAGAGAGAGAGGGAATAATGAGAGAGATCCAAAACTGAACTGATCAAGGATGCCAACTGATGCTTAGAAGCCTTTTTATCAATGAGGCCTCTATTTTCTTCATTTTCCATCAGTTTCCTTCAATTTCCTCCTCACATGCAACCTGTGACCTTTCACGTTCCTTTTCTCCTCATTTCCATTATTTTCATAAATAAATATGCCAAAAATGTTATTTTACCTTTCCAAAGCCTTATCCATTTCCTTTGCCAATTCCCTTAGCCATAATAAACCAAATCAACACCCCCCTAGGATGTCTTGCCCAACATTCAACTTGGAATAAGTGTCTCATCGACCTTGGTATTTATATATTTTTACATGGAATTTTCACCAAGGTTGTTACAAGCCCGATGAAGCTACATGGGAGATGATTGATGAGAAGTGAGCGATGTATCCTTCATTATTTTCTAGTTCAATTAAATGAGTTTCTGCTATATGTTTATGTATATGGATGTTGTTGTAGATATCACAATGAGTTGTGTTATAAAGCTCCAATAATAAGTATGATTGTCATGTTTTTTATGATGGTCATGGTTTGTAGGATGTTATTGTAAATACTACATCAAGCTATGTTATAAATCTCCATAGCCAGTATGTTTTATTTTCAATGGTTGTTGGTCATAGGTGTCATAGAAAACTGCAGATGGTGTTCCCCCAAGGGGGAGGGGTTTGTAACAACCCCTGGTTGATTTTGTATGTAAAATAAAAAACATAAGACTAAGGTCATGTGACATGTATTCCAAGTTGAATGTTGGGAAAAACATAGTGATGGGTATCATTGGCGATTAATTAATGACTATAAAAATTGACAAAGGCAAAAAGGCAATAATTGGCATTTTATTTATGAAATAATAGAAAATAAGAGAAAAGGAAGGTGAAGAGACACCAATTTTCATGAAGGGGAAATTGAAGGAGAAATGATGGAAAATGAAGAAAATAGAGGCCTCAATGATGAAAAGGTTTTTGAGGATTAGTTCACGACTTTTCGTTGTTAAGTTTTTGTCAGTTGAAATTTTGTTGGTTTTAGCCTTTTGACAGTTTTGGGTGGAGCTCTCTTCTACTCTCTCATTATCTTGCACACTTAGAGTATTCTTGGAGCATTCTTGGAGAACTTTGACATACATTGGGTTTGGATAAAGAAGCCAACGGAATGTAGGAAAGCGAAAGGGAACATGTGGATCAATAGCTAAAGCTAGATTACATGGTATGTAACATGTTGCATGTGTGACTTCCTTGTTAATTTATGGAAACACATGTGATTTTCTAGTTATGTGATGTCATTAGCATGGATATTTTCCTATATTGACAGTGGTTTTGTCTTTTCCTTTCCATTTCCTAAATATCCATGGTGTTGTCGGTTTTTCCACTTGATTATTTCCTGATTGGTGCTCATAATTCCTTATGGTTGAGGGTTGAAATAAATTCTCTAGAAGCCATGGAACAACTTGGGTTGAGCTACTGGTCCTGGGGCCTAAGTTTGGACAAACACTTTAGATCCATTGGTGGATTGAGTTACTAGTCCCTACAACAGGGTTGGACAAACACTCTGGAGCACTAGAAGGTTGTGGGTTGAGTTACTAGTTCCCAGAGCTTTGGATAACTTGGCTAGAGACCAATCTGGTTGGTGTTAGTGATGTCCAATCATAGAGGTGGAAACGTTGGTTGAGGGTTGAGATGGTTGGCCTCTAGAATCCATGTTTTGGTTTTGTCTTGGTTTATTCCATGAGATCCCACATTCATGGTTGGAATATGGCATGAGGGTGATTGGATGAAAAAGAAATTTGGTTCAACCCAATATATGGTCATGTGGTACGTAGAAGTCCCTGACTTGGTTGGTATTTTCATATGTTAATATGAGACATTTATTTATTTTGATCAATAAGCATTTGTAGTTATTACATTGGTGGTATTATGGATAAGTTTCCATGGTTTCTATGCTGATTATTTTTTGGTTTTATGCTGGTTATATGATATAAATTGTCTATGGCTCTTGTCATGAATTGTTTAGATATTTATTGGTAGATGAATTTGTGGACTAATAAGTGTTTTTTTAGCTATGTGGAGAGGGATTAGGGACATTTTGGTGATTCTCATATGAATCTTAGATTATTATAATAAGATATGCATTTATGACCTATAGCTTACATGTTCTCCATGTGTTTGACAAAATGCCTAGTGTATTCTAGGAAGTATATCACAAGTTCTTGATCCGAGTTTGAATGTTTATCTTTTTCCTCATGTTAATAATGATTCTGGAAAGTCTTGGACATTTCTGGGAAATGGTCCCAATGTTGGCTTAGAATTGTGGCTTAGATCTCACGACCGTACCCTCTGAATTTGGAAAGTTAGGTAACAACCTCATTGAGGCAGTGTTGTGCATACTAGTGGAGGCCTATAACCACAATCATACCTTTTCATACATGTAGTTGGGAGTCTAAGTGAATGAAAAGAGCCCCAACTCAGGGTTTGGTAACCTGGGGTGGTCCTTTGGCCCATGAGTGTCTTATAGCCCTTAGAGGTGTGAGTGTTTAGTTTGTAGTTATTTTGTATGCCCCACTTCCTTAAATGGAGCTTGGAGGTCGGGTCATGTCATAGTAACTCTTTATCGCATGTTTACCTTGACAGTGTAACAATGTGTTGTTGATTTCCTATGTAAATAAAATAATACCAATGTCATGGGACACATATTCCAAGTTGAATGTTGGGTAAAACATAGTGATGGGTATCAATGGTGCTTAATAAATGGCTATATAAATTGGAAAAGGAATTGGCAAAGGAAAGGGGGCATTAATTGGAATTTAGTATGAAAATAAAGGAAAATAGGAGAAAAGGAAGGTGAAGGGACACATATTTGCATGCTAAGAAAATTGAAAGAAAAATGAAGGAAAATGAAGAAAATAGAGGCCTTGATGATAAAAAGGCTTATGAGCATCAATTCACAACCTTTTGTCAGTTCGGTTTTGAAGCTCTCTTCTATTCACTAATTCTCTCATACTCTTGCACACTTAAAGCATTATTGGAGCATGCTTGGAGCACTCTAATTTTCACTTCGATTGGAGAAATAAGGCAAAGGAAAGCAGGAAAGCACAAGGGAACTTGTGGATCAATAGCTACAACTAGGTATATTTACAGGTAATAGGTTGCATGTGTGATTTCCTTTCTGATTTATGGATGCATGGTATATGCATGTGATTTTCTAGTTATGTATTGTCATCGACATAAAATATTTCCTGGAGTGAGAGTGGTTTTAGCCTTTCCTTTCCATTTCCTGGATAGCCATGGTGTTATGGGTTTTCCACTTGATTATTTTCCAATCGATGCTCATAATTCCTTATGGATATAGGTTGGAGCAAACACTTTGGAAGCCTTGGAACAACTTGGGTTGATTTACTATTCCTGGAGCCTAGGTTGGGACAAACGCTCTAGATCCATTGGTGGGTTGAGTGACTAGTTCCTAGAGTCGATTTGGACAAACTTTATGGAGTCCTGGAACATTATGGGTTGAATTATTACTTCCTAGAGCCCTGGAAAACTTGGGTAGAAAGCGATCTAGTTGGTGTTAGTGATGCCTGACTGTAGAGGAGGAATCACTATGGTTGAGGGTTGAGGTGGTTTAGTATTTTGAAAGCCTTGGTTTGGTTTTGTCTTGTTTTATTCCATGAGATCCCATATTCACCCTTGGAATATGGCATGGGGGTGGTTGACTGAAAGAGAGATTCGGTTAAGCCCAATCTATGGTCGGGTGGGACATGGAAGTCTTTGACTTGGTTGGTATTTTCATATGTTAATAGGAGTTATTTCTCTCCTTTCATTCATGTATACTTTTAGTGATTATGTTGGTGATATTATGGGCCCTAAGTTTCCATGGTTTCTATCTTGGTTACCTACTAGTTATATGGTAGTTATATGATGTATTTTACCTATGGATCTTGACATGTTTTGATGAATATATGAATGGTTGATGAATGCATGGAATAACTAGTGTTATTTCAACTATGTGGAGAGGGAATAGAGCCTTCTTGGTTATTCTCAAATGAATCTCAAACTCTTATGATCATATATGCATTCATGACTTGTAGCTTACATGTTTTCCATGTGTTTGACAAAAAGTCTAGTGTGTTCTAGGTAGTCTAGGTCAAGTCTCTGATTCAAGTTTGAATTATTATCTTTGTTTTCATGTCTATTATGATTGTGAAAAGTCTCAAACAATTCTTGGTAGTGATCTGGAGGCCAACCTATAATTATCGTTCAAATCTTGAGGCCGCACACTCTGAACTAGGCAAGTTGGGTCACAATCACAATCAGATAGTGTTGTGCATGTGGTTGGAGGCCTTCAAATGTACCTAGGCCTTTTCATGCATGCGATTGGGGGCCTAGGCCATTGAAAAGGATCCCTAGCTCAAGGTTTGGGCATCTGGGCTTGTTCTTGGGCCCTTGAGTGTTCCTATAGCCTTGAGGGATGTTGTGAGTTATCAATTTGTGGCCAATACTAGGCCCCACTTCCTTAACTGGAGCTGGGAGGATGGGTCATGTCATACTAACTCTTCATCTCATGTTTACCCTGACACGAAGGTGAAATTGGGTAAATGTGGGAGGGGTGGTTACACATAGGCCAATGAAATTGGGTAAATGTGGGAGGAGTGGTGTTACACAACTTTTCAAGTGCCCTTGACCATTCCAAACTAAATTAAACCAAAATTTTGATCCATAGGTCAAATTTTGTTGTATCAAAGCATTGTAACCCTCTTATGTTGAAATAACCCCACATTTATTTTTTAGACCAAGAATGATTGTTGTCTTCTTCCTTATTTAAAAAGTGCACACTTTCCCCAAAGTCATCAAAAAAAGATTCCATTCGCCTATAAAAGCTAGTGGGATTTGTAAATCTTGAACATAAGCCCAAACTTTATTATCAACATCCATTTGGTCATCTAACTTAAAAACTCTACTAGATCCACATGTAGTTTTTTCTTACCTTCACAATCAAACCATGGATCTCATCCAATTAGTACATTCCTTCTATTACCAATTTTTGATGTGATCCATTTTTCCATTACATGTACCCGTCAAACCACATTTCTCCAAATCATTGACCCACCTTGAGTTGATTTTTACTATTGTATTAAACATATTGCCACCATCCACTTTTTTCAGCAAGGGTGAAAGAGAACAACTCTGTATTTATCAAGCCTTAGCCTCCAATCTTTTTTGGAATTGTGAATATTTCCCACTTCACTAGAGAGAGTCCACTTTTTTTATTCTTTCCATTCTATAAAAATTGAGCACTTAATTTCCTTATAAGCATTAAATTACCTTTGGGAATTTCTCTATGTAATAGATTTCACTAGAATCAATCAGCCTCCTAAAGAGAGCCACCGATTATCTCAAAAATAAAATTTCTGTTTTTCCACTTTCCTGAGAATTCAGAACCAATAAGCTAATATATAATTATTCGGTTTAAGTAAATATCCAATATATTTAAAACAATAATATAACATTCCAAAATTGATGGGAAAAATACCCTTAATGGAATCTATATTATCCTCTTGCTGGTTACCGCTAAGAAGAGTCGATTTATCAAGGATTACTTCCATGCCTAAGGAACTACAAAAACAATACAATTTTTTTTAATATATTCCATTCATCCACATTCCCCTGACCAACTAATAACATAACATCAATAAATAATATATTTTGTATCAACACATGAGGGCCAACATCCACTCCTTTAATTATGCCATTCTTATTTGCTTCCATTATTAACCTGCTTAAGCCTTCAATAGTGAGAAAAAATATGAAATGAGATAGGGGCCATCCTTGAGTTATTCCCCTTGATGTCCTGAAGAATTCAGAAGACTCACCATTGATAAGAACAACATAATTAGCAGATTGAATACAACACAAGACCCAAGACAAAACTTCAAATTTTAAACCAGTTTGTATTAAAACTAATCTTAAGAAATACCAGTCTCCTCTCTCATATGTTTCTTTCAAAGCAATATTCATCACCAAATCTAGAAAATTTTGAGCCTCGATTGTATGAATGACCTCTTGTGATGTCTCGATTGCATCATGAATCTGCCAATTGTAGAGAAAACCAAACTGAGATGAGGACATATGATTTGATATACCAACCTTCAATCCATTAGCAATAAACTTTGATATTATATTGTATAGAGATTTGCATGGGTTTGTCAATTTAAAATCATTAAAAGACTTAGGCACCAGCATCTTAGGAATTAAATCAAGGAAAGTGGCATTAAGATTTCTAGAAAAAAAAACCCTTCTCTTAGAATACTTAAGCACCTCTAAGATATCTTTCCCCATCAAATCAAAGAAAGACAAGAAAAAAAAGAAAAGACAAGAATTCAAAGAAAGACAAGTAATCATATCATTCATCATGTTTTTAATAAACCATGATTAATTGAAAGGTGTTAATGATGAAAAGTTGCAAGAAAATGCATTATGTTAACAAGTTGCGCTAATAATTATTCTGTTACATAAACGACTATTACATTTCTATGGTTGGTTCACTTAATGATTGTGATTATATGATTTGATGATCAATTTAAGAGTATGTGACAATTCATTCGTGGGATGCTACATGCTGGAAAATATTTTTAAAAAATTAAACATGTGTATTTTGTATGAGGTATATGAAGGGATGTTACATTTATAATACCTTAACCTTAAATAAGAATAGCTTTAGGAAGCGATTCCAAGTAATTTGGAAAATATTTATCTTTGTGCCAAATGAAAAGTTACATACTTGCAAAGGTTGCATCTCTAGGAAAGTAGACCAAAAAATTCATTTATTCATTCATTGGGAAAGGGACGGATTTGATTCAAGTATACCAATTCTTGTATTACTAACCACGATAGGAAGGAGGACAAATACATAACTTAATTACATGGAAAATACTGTAAAATTTCCATATAAACATCCATAATGTTCCAACATAGAATTTTCCTGACCAATATGCGTTAGAACTCTAGTAGAGGGAGTTAGCCTGAAGGACTCTAGTTGTAGAGAAGCAGACTCTCCTCTTGGGTTCGTTTGGTTGAGGGGGAAAATAGATTTGATGATTTAGATGACTATTTGATTGAGTGGGTAATTGTGTACTAGAGGCTATTGGTTTGAGAGTTAAAGTGATAGGTGTCCAAGGTGAGATGCAAAGTAACTTTTGTAATGCAGATGCATCTATCTTTCCTTCTAGTAGGTTTAATTCTAAAGCTACTAGTAAATTTAATGGTGTCTGTCACTTGGAGGAAAATACTTGATGAAGATAGACTCATGGTAATGGGAATTCATTATATAATATGAACAAATCAATCATCCTTCTATAATTTCCTCTAAAGGGATTCTTGGAGTAACAACTCAGTGGGATATTTTACTCCATTGTTTATATAATAGTATATATTATGTTAACCCTAGATTTATCTAGGCTACTTATGGACTCACTCAACTCAATATAACTTAGTACTCAAAACTTTTACAAATATGGATATGCAAAAATATATTTTCCGTTGTTGTGAGGGTATTCATACTTGCATTATATCAATATTTCTATGTAGCTATCACACCTATTGTACTTTTACTTATGTTATCTATTTTATTTTCCTTATATCATTGTTTTTATACTAGGTGTACATATCAAATCTCTCTAACACAAAAATATTTTCACTCTTATAATTTTAACTAATGTAATAATACATCTCACGTTGCTAAGTTTAAAAAATCATAAAAAATAACTAAATTATAATTTTATTTTAAATTATTGTTATTATTATTGTTGTTGTTAATTATATGCAAAATGGATATAAAAGTCAAACATATGTATAAATTAGAAAAATCTATAACAATATTTTTAACTGTGAATATTTCACCCTCATTTTACCCAAAAATTCTTAATCTCTAAATAAAATTTATTACAATACCATACATTACTAATACCACATGTCAAAAAACCTAAAAATATTCTAAAATATTTTATAAAAATTAACTCCATACCATCTATCTAATAATTATCTAAAATTAAATTAGAATTATAAAAATCTTAAATAAACACACTTATTATTGATGTAACACTTATTATTGATGTAAGTATCGTACATGACAACATCATCTTGAATGTTAATAGTTTTTTAAAAGGTAATTTAATTAGTAGATTTTTTTTGTTTCAAAGCCTATCTTTTACCTCAGAATTCCCATAATAAACATGGCAATATCAATTTCTTAAAAAAAGGTTGTATGCTACGATAAACTGCAAAAATCGAGAAACATATGCTAGATGAGAAGATCATTGACATAAGGCAAATGGCCATGACTTTGGCACAATATGATATCATTGACGAGTTAGGCTGAGGAAGACATGGTTGATAGCGATGATCATAAGTTTTGGTAAATATTAAGAACTATATAATAACTCAATCATACTTTATTGTTATTTGATTTTGTATGTTAAATAAGAATAATGTGGTAGACACAAAGAAAAATGTAATAACCCAATTATTAACTTATTTCATGAAACTTAATTACACCAAACATTTTTTATACTCGTCGATTAATCTCTCTTGTAATCTAAATCTTAATCTCTCTTGTAATCTAAATCTTTACCTTATAATAAAAGATTAAATCTTTGCTTTATAATAAATGAAAGATGTTGATATATTTTCTTATTCTCATCTATATCAATAAAATTAATTTAAAAATTAATTAATTTATATTTTAAATTTATATTTATTTTTTCATAAATATGAAATAACAATACACATCGTAAAAATACATAAAGGGAAAAAAAGACACATTAATTAGCAATATTTACATATTGATTTAATCCATATTGAT
Organism: Pinus taeda; assembly: GCA_000404065.3. NCBI lineage: Eukaryota > Viridiplantae > Streptophyta > Pinopsida > Pinales > Pinaceae > Pinus > Pinus taeda. The sequence goes on from APFE030510577.1 coordinate 401,305, forward strand.
TTAATCCAATTATATCCCACATTGATAAAAATATGAGTGATGGATGCGGTAGGGAGATGGCCTATGCCAACGAAGTAAACGACAACAAGGGTCAATGTTCACAACAAGGAAAGCATTGTTATCCACCAGAAGGAAATCACTCACGACAAAGAAGAGGTAATTTTCGGTGGCAAGAGTTAACGGGTATACTATAAGGCATTAAATGCTACATGCGTCTCTATTAACTCTTTAACACGTGTGTGCGTATTTTTTATTTATCTATCAATACGTGCACGTGCGTTAAAGAGCTAAGAGCTAATAAAGGCACATGTAGCTGGGCATTTAATACCCTATAATATGCCTGTTAGCTCTTGCCATCTTCAGTGAGCGGAAGTGGATCTATGTGATGGGTATTATTTTTAAAAAGCGTTTAAATTTACTTATAAATTTACGTATAAATAACATTTATTACGTAATTTTCATTATCGTATATTTTAATTTTTTGAAAATTTAGCCTCAATGTTAATTTAGTAAAGCATGTGAAAAGTTATGATATATATATACTATGATATGATAGGTATATAATTGTATGATTTTATAAATTTTAGTTATTTGGTTTTATAATTAAATTAAATTATTTATTTAAAAATTTGATAAATTTAAGTATTGAGGGTTAGATATTTATAGAAATAGTTATAGATGAAGATTTCTCAAGGTATTGAATCCCAAAAATGATATTTTAAAATGAATATAATAATAATTTATTTATTTATTTATTTATTTATTTTTATTTTTTTTTCTCAGTAAGATCATTATTCTCATTCATAATAAATGAAAAGATCATTATGACCATTCTTATATAGAATAAGTTAAACTGAACCATGTAAATTATTCTATGTCATGTTGATTTTCATGAAAACTTTAAAGTCTCACATAATTAGTAATTAATTTATTTACAAGTTGTGATTTTACTCCATTGAATGTTTACCATTTTTTTTTGGTTCATTTGCAGTTTTCCATAATTAGTAATTAATTTCTTTACAAGTTGTGATTTTATTCCATTGAATGTTTTAGATTCTTTTTTGTTCATTTTTTTTTATGTTTAATAGTTTCCAAAATATAAGTATATGTAAGTTAAGGAGTTGTCTTTAGTGCGATTTTTTGGTGTTTCCAGTGCCAAAATCTAGCGGAAAATTTTGTGGTAAAATATTGATTTGTGTTATTCAAACTAGTTTTTTTATTGTATATGGATTCAAAACCCTTAAAAACTATTAGGGAACTTTTATTGTGTAGGGGTTACCCATCAAACTTGTGATTTCAATGAATTCCTGCCAAATTTTAGAGAAATTACACTAGAAAAACACACAGGAAAACTTCCAAAAAGTCACACTAAAGACAACTTGCTAAGTTAATATTGAACTAAATTTTGAAGCATTTTTATCTTTATAATTGTAGTTCCTTTGGTATCATTGTATTCATTGTACTATTGTTTTTAATAAATTTTAAGAAATTAATAAAAAGCTGATTTTTTTTAAGTTAAATTGTCTACTAGTTGTTTTATCAAAATAATTTTTTAATAATCTTTGATCAGGGCAAGGGTTGATAAATTGGCATTGGTGGAATCTAAGCCATGAGCAAAGCAATTATGAAACATAATGGTGGGTGGTCAAATGGAGGCTCTCCATTATTTCTCTACATGCGCAAGGTGGCAAGGAACTTTAATAGAGTAACTGTGGGGCGCAAGCTTCAAACAAAAAGAACACCTCTAGGGTCTAGCTCAAAATATCTAGTTTGGTATGGTGCCGCTATAAATTGCTTCTTTGAAACCTCAAGGGTGACTGCGAAAGGAATGCTCCTGCGAGTGATTGTTGCGGGTATGTCCTCTTCGTTTGCTCTAAGGACACCCGTTAATTTGTGATGATTCCTAGGATGTATGAGAGGCAAGAAATTATGATTTTGATAAATGGTTTGCGCACTTCCGTAGTCTCTCTGTTTATTATGACATTCTGCTTTCTTTGATGTCTTTTCATTCTCCGAATGATTATGGGGCTTTAGTCTACATTTATTATTTATGGGTTTTGTCTCAATTAGTTATCTTTGACATGGGGAAATCAGAGGAGGAAATCCCATGAATGGTTAATAATATCGACCCCAAAGGGGTTTTGTGTATTGAGGGCAGAAGATGGTGGTTCATTGCACCAAGGGTTGGGTCTACTCTGTGATGAATGCTCTGTTTCATGGGTCTCTTGCATTTTATCCTACTGTATTATGTCATTTTACTTTACAAGGTTGCATTTCTTCTGGCTTCTTAAGGCTACTGTGCTAGGCTGTCTGTCTACAAGTTAGTTTCTGGTTCGGTTAGGTTCCTACGCAGGAGTGTTTGTGGTACTCATATTCTAGTCTTGCGTGTTCCTATGTGATCTGCAATATAACCTCATGGAATGACCCTCCTCACGCAAAGGAAGCGCAGGTCGGGGGGCGAAGACCAGAGTCAAAGTAGTGGTCGGGGTCGAGGTGGTCAACAATTTCAGCCAAGTCAGTCTAGGGGTATGGGGCTACACAATATCACAAGGATGACATGGGAGGCTGCCCAGAAATATCAAATCAACACACCTCCACAGGTCTGAAATGTGATTTCAGGGTGGGATTCAGATTTAAAATAACAGGTTGAGAATACTTACCTAGACTTGGCGGATTGACAGACCATAGTCCAGGACCCAGGCCATTCTAGAGGTCGGTATACCCAATTACAAAAAATTGTTTATTTATATTGGATAATGAAGAACATTGTGGCTATAGTTATGATGACCTCATTTGCTAGCTCAACTAGGCCAGACACAGATATGTAGGAAATTCACAGGGAAGTTCAACTCATTCAATGTCAGATCCAACAACAAAAGGCCTGCCTTAGTTGCATCAAGAAATACATTCATTGCCTCCCACAATCCGAATTGTCAAGGTTCGGTGCTAAAGATCTGACGCCCAAAGACTCCTCTGATGAGTAATTTGATGATCAACATGATTATGCTTTTTACATTTTGAGATGTATACATGAATTCTTTATATACTTTGAGGTTTTGTTAAAGCTACATAGCCAATAGGAAAATGAAAGACAATCAGACTTACATAGCGTTGCTAGACGGTCTTATACATTTTAAATTTTGGATGGCTTACAATCCAGTCATATGGCCAAAAAACCTCGTTTCATAGTGGGCAAGTTGAGGCCATCTAACCTTGTTGGATATGAATATAAAAATTAAATTGATTTTTTGAAATGGAATAGAAAAGAACTGCACAGATTACAAAAAAACTCAATACAAAATTGAAATACGTTTAGAATTGGCACTCGGCAGTCGCCCCTTGAATTGCAGCACCACGTAAACGAAGAATCAAGGTTAAGGGACTAGTCCCCCTCACTGCCATCACCAAGAAATAAGCCACAACATAAGAAGAAGGAAGTGCCATTCCCAGAAGAAAAGGGGAATCAGGATACACAGCGCTGTGGGTCATTAATTAAGGTAACGAACTTACAACCGCCTCTGATCATCGATGGTATGAACCTTTTCAATCATCTAACATATCAAATCAATGGCATAAAATAGGACACCATGACACTTAAGGGAGTTCATTTCAGAGAAAAACGCCTTACGGCATAAATATAAGTACATGTGAACTAAATTTCAAAGAATTTTTTCTTTCTTTATAAATTGTAGTTACTTTGGTATCATTGTACTATTGTTTTTCATATAAAATAATAAAATTTAGGAAATTAGTAAAAAGTTGATATTTTGTTATAATTTAAATTGTAAATTAGTTGTTTTATCAAAATAATTTCTCAATAGTTTCAGATAAGGGTGAAGGCTGGTAAATTGGTATTAGTGGGATCCGAGTCATGAGCAAAGCAATTATGAAACATAATGGTGGGTGGTCGGATGGAGGCCCTCCTTTATTTCTCTACATGTGAAAGGTGTCAAGGAACATTAATAGAGTAGTTGTGGGGTGCAGGCTTCGAACAGAAAGAACACCTTTAGGGTTTGGCTCAAAATATCTAGTTTGGTCTGGTGCTGCTATAAATTGCTTCTCTGAAACCTCAAGGGTGACTGCGAAAGGAACACTCCAACCCGGCTCCGCCTCTCAACTTGCAAGCGATTGTTGCGGGTATGTCCTCTTCATTTGCCCTAAGGACACCCTTCATGTTATGGTTAATTTTTACCTCTTAATTCTTTGGATGGACGTTTCTAAGATGGTGAAACGTGAAAGTCACGATGATTCCCAAGATGTATGGGAGGCAAGAAATTCTGATTTTGATAAATAGTCTATGCACTTCCGCAGTCTCTCTGTTTATTACAACATTCTTCTTTATTTGATGTATTTTCCTTCTCCGAATGATTATGGGGCTTTAGTCTATGTTTCTTATTTATGGGTTTTCTCTCAACTAGTTATCTTTGAGATAAACATATACTTGGGATGACATGGGGAAATCGGAAGAGGAAACCCCATGAATGGTTAATAGTCCTGACCTCAAAGGTGTTCTATGTACCGAGGACAGAAGATGGTGGCCCGTTGCACTGAGGGTGGGTCTACTCTGTGATGAATGCTCTGTTTCATGGGTCTCTTGCATATTATCCTACTATATTATGTCATTTTATTTTACAGGGTTGCATTTCCTCTGGTTTCTTAAGGCTACCGCGCTAGGTCATCTGTCTACAAGTTGGTTTCTGATTCGGTTGGGTTCCTGTGTGGCAATGTTTGTGGTACTCAGATTCTAGTCTTACATGTTCCTATGTGGTCTGTAATAAAACCTCATGGCACAACCCTCCTTGCGCAAAGTAAGCACAGATCAGGGGGGTGAAGACCAGAGTCAAAGCAATGGTCATGGTCGAGGTGGTCAACAATTTCAGCCAAATCAGTCTAGTAATAGGGGGCTACACAACATCACAAGGATGACATGGGAGGTCGCCCAGACATATCAAGTCAAAACACCTCCATAGGTCTGACATGTGATTTTAGGGTGTGAGTCAAATTTAAAACAGCACGCTGAGAATACTGACCTGGACTTAGTGTATTGGCAGACCATAGTCCAAGACCCAGACCATTCTAGAGGTTGGTCTACTCAATTTCAGTAGATTGTATATCTATATTGGATAATGAAGAACATTGTGGCTAAAGCTATGATGACCTCATTTGCCGACTCAACTAAGCTAGACATAGAACTGTAGGAAATTCACAGGGAAATTCAACTCATTCAACACCAGAACCAACAACAAAATGTCTGCCTTAGAAGCATCGAGAAACACATCCATTGCCACCCATAATCTGAATTGTCAAGTTCCACTGCTAAAGATCCGATGCCCATGGACTCCTCTCATGAGTAATTTGATGATCAACATGGTTATGTTTTTTAAATCTTGAAATGTATACATGACTTCTTTACATACTTTGACGTTTTGTTATAGCTACATAGCCAATAGGAAAATTAAAGACAATCGGACTTATGTAGTGTCGCTAGACGGTCTTAGACTTTTTAAATTTTGGATGGCTTACAATGTAGTGAGATGGCCGACAAACCTCATTTCCTTGTAGGCAAGTTGAGACCATCTAACCTTATTGAATATGGATGTAAAATTTAAATTGATTTTTTAAAATAGAAAAGAAAAGAACAACAAAGCAAAAAAAACTCAATACATATTGAAATACTTTTAGAAAAATATCAACTTATGTAAAGTGCAATTTTACAATAATTAATATAAACTAGTATAAAATACAATTTACAATAATTGTGTATTATATATGAACTATTTTTATATTTATAATAAGCATTATATTAATATTTATAACAAAATATAATACATTATATTTAAGTGACAGGACAAAATAAATATAAAATAGTCTTCCCATATAAAAGTAATAATAATCCTCATAAAATATTACCTTAACCGATGGACAAAATAAATATAAAATAGTGTTACAATATAAAAGTAATAATAATAATCATAAAATACCTACTTTAACGGATGAAAGGGCTATTGCAATTCAAATTTGTAGTTATAAAATATTTTGGTTTTTTTTAAGAAGATTCATATTTAAATAAGGAAGACTGCGGGGCAGTTAGTCCCTATCCTATGAATAGTAGGCACCCTATTCTTATAGCAGATGACCTTGTAGATAAAGCCATCACAGATCATTTTGTAGTTTTTATGTAGCTCATGCCTACGGAACTTCGGATACTTGTCATAAACAGGAATATCTCCAGCGAGTCAATCTGACTTATCCAGTTTAGCTTGACTTTTTGAGCAGTGCAAATCACCTTGAGAGGAGGAAGCTTGATTCTCTGATTTTCTATAACTAAACAATTTACCAAGATCCAAAGCATTTGGCATGGTCTAGATAGCAGGGTCTCTCTCTGTGCTTTGTACTTCCAGTGAATCAAGGTGAACAATGAAACACTGTGGGTGCCATTCTGAGCATATGAACAAGAGTTCAAGACATTTCCGTCTAGCAGACGATGAGGCTATTCGAGTTAGTCCTTCGCTGCCTTCGTAGGGCGATTTCAATAATTGTGGCACCTCATCGTAGCACAAATTCGTTCACTGCACAAAGCCCCCCTCCTTTAATGGCTCGTAACTTATGCTGAGCTTGTCGAAACTATTTTGGAGTATCCTGAAGCAAATGTGGAGGTTCTGGACAAGGATGGAGACCCCCCATTTGTATTTGCACTGGCTGCTGGAACACCTGCCTGTTTAAAAACCCTGATAAAGAGAGGATCAAATGTGAATGCAAAGCTAAAAGAGGGCTTGGGCCCTTTTGTTGCTCATGTTTGTGCATTTCATGGCCAACCTCACTGTATGCGGGTAAGGCTTTCAAATTTTGTTCAATAATATAGTTATAGAAGGATATAAGAATTTTTAAGCTGATTGTTTTTGAAAATTATGTTTTGCTGGGCTGAATGACGTCAATTCATATGACCAATAATTTCTTTGCGAAGCTGTTAACTAACTTTTAGACAACAGGAGCTCTTGTTGGCAGGGGCTGATCAAAACGTAGAGTTTAAAATGTAATAAAATCAAGTAATTAGAATGATATGTTGATGTTGTATGAAAAATAAAACATAACTGGTAACCTAAGCAAGAGATATAACAATACATTAATAAATTAATGTAGGCCCAAAAATTTATTTAATTGTTTTGTAATAGCGAGCATGGAACACCAAGACGTATGTATTACATGTGGAGAGCATGGCGCATGTATTACACATGTTACAACAACAATATTTGCATATGTACAGAGGAAAGGATCTTCGAGCGGGTTCCGTTGACGACAATCTTCGAGCACCTTCGCACCTTTTCTCAAACCCTTGGCAATATTAGTGCCGCCAGTGCAGAGCAGGCACTCGACGACACGGTTAGCCGCACGCTGGCCGTCTGGACTCATGCGCTTCAAGGGTAAAACTCGTTTGGCAGTGGAAAATGAGCTGCATGACTTTCCATCAATGTTAAACAAAATAAGTAGATCAGTCAGGTGAAGAAATATTTCTGCCATAAATATGATTACTGATTAATGATGGACCAAGTTTTACTAGGATATTGTACTATTTTTTCATGCCCGGCTTGAGTACTGAGTAACCACTTTTTGTCTTTTTGTCAAAAAACTTAATTGCAACAGGATTATCATTATTTGGCATTGAGCTGAGATTAAGACTGGCATCTATAATTTTTTTGTGGGTAGAAGCTCATAGATTTCATGGTTGCTCATGCCAGTGATCCATCAAAAGATTCTGAGGCTACTGGGACAGAGCCATCTCCCTCATCTGTCTTGGAATTTGTACAGGATACTCAAAATGTTGTTCATCGTATCGTCTCAGAAGGGGATGTGGAATGTGTTAGGTGATTTTCTTTACTCTCCAAAATTTTTGTTGTTTGCATGAATTTTTGTTCAAATAGATTTCTCAGTTATATGGCTGTAGTTTTATCTTTGACAAGCAATGAATTGCAGAGATTTACTTGTGAGAGCTTCATCTGGAAAGACTGGAAACTCAGTTGGTACTCTCCTAGATGGTCGCAATGCTGAAGGACAAACTGCCTTACATTTGGCGTGCATGAGGGGTTATGCTGAGCTTGTCGAAACTATTTTGGAGTATCCTGAAGCAGATGTGGAGGTTTTGGGCAAGGATGGAGACCCCCCAATTGTATTTGCACTAGCTGCTGGAACACCTGACTGTTTAAAAACCCTGATAAAGAGAGGAGAAAATGTGAATGCAAAGCTAAAAGAGGGCTTGGGCCCTTCTGTTGCTCATGTTTGTGCATTTCATGGCTAGCCTGACTGCATGCGGGTAAGGCTTTCAAGTTTTGTTCAATAATATAGTTATAGAAGGATATAAGAATTTTTAAGCTGATTGTTTTTTAAGATTATGTTTTGCTGGGTTGAATGATGTCAATTCATATGACCAGTAATTTCTTTGCGAAGCTGTTAACTAACTTTTAGACAACAGGAGCTCTTGTTGGCAGGGGTTGATCCTAATGCCATAGATGATGAGGATGAGACTGTTCTACATAGAGTTGTTGGAAAGAAGCACATAGATTGTGCAGTTGTGATATTGGAAAATGGAGGATGCAAATCAATGGGCATTTTGAATTCGAAGGAAATGACATATGTATTTCTATCTTCGTTTCCTAAATGAGACTCTGCACATTCCCTAAGTAATAAAGAGTGTGTGCCGGAGATATATAATCAGTATGTAGAGCCATTACATATTGCATAAGCTATGGAGGCGTTTACAAAATCCTATTGTACAGAGAATATGTTTGCTTTATTTATGCATTTCACTGTACAAGTTCTGGTTAACAAACGATTTTTTGGAGAAGTAAGATTTCATTTTTGTTTTGTTTTGCCTTTTAGTTTCCTTGAAATATTGCTATTTCTCTTAGGTCAGGTGAATTTACATACAAAAATTGTTTGACACACCTGATATTGAATATGCATAGGCACCTTCTGCAGACTAACAGATTACAGGTAGCGATCCCCACAGCCGCTCAGTCGCAGCCGAACCGACTGAGATCGCAGGTTGAAGAGACGACTCAGTTGCAGTCGAAACCGACTGAGATCACAGGTAGCGATCCCCACAGCCGCTAAAGGTAGCTGGAGCCGGCTTTTTTCGAGTTTCTTTCTTCCCGTTGTCAAAGCCTTGGACGATAGGGGCGAGTCTATCTCGGCGAGAGAGATAGGTTCTTCCTTTTCTGTCTCGGCATCTACATATAGCTTTGAGTCTGCATAGTAGATCTCGCATAGTCTGCATAGAGATAGGTTCTTCCCTTTTCTGTCTCGGCATCTACATATAGCTTTGAGTCTGCATGGTAGATATAGCCACTGAGGTGTTACAAAATAACCAGATGGCAGTGTCAAAGTACTTGATGGCAGTGTCATGTAAGCAGATGACAGTGTCATGAAGACAACAAGCAATCAACCAACTTTGATGTTTCATTCGATACCTCCCATAGCATTTAATGCTTCGAACTAATACTAACATTAGTTTAACACTTTCAAAATGCAAATAAAATGTAAATGAAACCGATGAATATAATGAATATAGTATATAGTTTGGCCTCCCCGCCTCGGGAAGAGGCCAAATAACACGGTAAATTACAATGTACTAAAAAACTTTCAATATACACCATCAACCGCCATTAAGAAACAGCTCACAAGCAGGTTAACTAATGCTAACATCGAAGTTTTCAATGCAAGGACTAATAAAAAAACCGCAGTTATTTAAATTTGATATTTATTTTATCTTGGAAATTACTATGGTATAAATTATTATGAAATAAATATTTAATTTATCTTCGGTAATTACTCTGTCATAAATTATTATCTCATAACTCCAACCTAACAAAAAGAAATCCATGCTATTAATTAAACATATTTATATTTTAAAATTGAATGTATTAATCGAATCAACTTTAAGTGTTACAATAACATATTAATACATAAACCTTTTTATCCAATAAATTTAAATTTGACATTTAAAATCAATTTACCAATCAAATCAACTTTAATTATCACAATTAGAATATTAAAAAAAACCTTTCTTTGATTTTGAAACTCAGATCACCAATGAAATCAAATTTGGATTTGAAATTCCAACTACCCATCAAATCAAATTTACTGATCGCGACAAACTATTAAAGTAATAATTGAATGCTCGCAACAAATATATTAAAGTAATTAATAACTCTAATGTCCAAACGTATTTTTACGGACACGTGGCGAGCAAATTCCATTCCCGAATTTACGAGGACTATTCATCAGTTAATGATAAACTATCCTTTGACAAAAGTGTAGCCTGTTTTAGTAAAAAGGCTTGGTAAATGCTTTTGGACGACCATTGATGAGCGATGAATGTACGCGAAAGCTGCATTGTTGTAATTCAGAGCCCGGGCCCTCGTCATATTCACCGGACGGTTGGTAGACTGGAATTACAAATTTCAACGTTATTTCTATGGTACAGATCAAATTATATTTGCGAACCCATTTAATTAGATTGGCTACAACATATATACCTTTTAAATTCTAATGGATTCTGCTTCTCATTACACAACAGCAAGATAATGTTGTGCCTTTCTATTATATCAACAACGCTATGAATGAATAGAGGCAATTTGCGTTTCAAATAATAAGAGTTCTGCAGTTTATGTACCGAGACTAAAAGATTATCTGGGCAAATCCTCAGCTTTGGCAGATTAAGCTAATTTCAATGTAGTAGTTTAATTATATTGTTTTTTTGTTTTAAAAGTCACGGAAATTCCAGTAATATTTTGATAAAATAGATTTTAAGTGCTTCCGAGGTTTTTGATGGTACTGAATCCATTTCTACTATCAAAAACATGATTCAAACACTACTACTGTGATATTTCTTGAATTATTTTTGCCCAGATTCAGCCAGGCCGTGGGGAAATCCTCCGTAGTCTAACCATACTGTTTTTTTTACCTTCAAATTCATGGAAATTCCTGTGATATTTTGATAAAATCTGGCACTGTCCTTGGCCTCAAATAGACCATGCCAAACTTAATGCAGTGGTCTAACCACAGTGTTCCTTTACCTTGAAAATCATGGAAATTCTGGAAATATTTTGATAAAATAAGGCACAGATTTTTATAAATCAGGGTTTCAAGATTTTGAGTGCCCCTAGCTTTTTGATGGTGCTAAATCTATTCCCACCATAAAAAAAAACATGATTCAAACACTACTACAATAAAATTTCTTTAAAAAAATTATGCAGATTCCAACTAACAAATCCTCCACCTCGGTAGAGACTCCAATTTCAATTAACAGCTGTATAAACCATCAATTAGCTAGCTGTCACTGACTTAGATGGCTTTTCGTATGCTTTCAAGTAATTTTCCTTCACCATAAAACATAAACAATCAATTAGCTAGCTGTCACTGGACTTTGATGGCTTTCCGTATACTTTCAAGTAATTTTCGTTCATCATAAAACAAAACAAGCCCCGTTCATGCAAATACACTTGATGACACCACGGTTCTACGGTGACACTTTACCTCGCCATATCCACATGTTGTGTTTGTTGAAGTTGAAAGGGCCATGTGTACGTCAAGAAAAAATAAATGCAAAATAATTTCAGCTAGTGGGTCATGTCAAATATACATAAAAATGGGAGTGCACCATGCAAAGACTGACAGACAATTCATGGGAGCGCAGCATGGAATGACTAACAGACAATTCAAGGCTTCAACCACAATTGAGGGAAGAAATTTCGATCTATAAATAAGAACCCTTTAGATCTTTCTAGCTCGTGTTCTAGTCTTCTCAGTAGCTAATCTAGCCCTGACTGAGCTTAATATCGAAGATAGAATCGACAATGGACCTTAGCACTAAAGTTCTGTGCCTCCATGTGCTTGTATTGAGTCTGTTTCTCTGCAACATGGAGGCGAGGGAGAGCAGATTCTTTGACAAACAGCCTGCTTACGACAACCCTGTTGGTGCATCAAAGACTGTCGGGTACGGACAACGTTACACGAGGAACGGTGTAGATAATGCTTTCGGAACCGGATCGGGTAATGGCTACGGTTCCTACCGAGGCCAGGAAAACGGTGATGGTTATGTATATGGCGACAGCGAGGCTTCCCGCGCTGGTTCTGGGAGCGAAGCCCGCTATGGAGAAGCCGGGAGCGGGTATCGTCCCGGGTCAGCTAGACCTGGTGAGTACTATTCAGAAAATACGGGGCTCGGGAACGACGTGGGTGCCAGATACAAAAAGAACTCCGGTAAGGGTGCTGGCTCAGGGTACCGCAGTGAAGCTTATGGTTCCGGCGCTGGCTCCTATTGGCATGGGCCTTATACCGGCTATGGGCAAAGTGGTGATCAGTACGACTCGGGCTACGCTGGACGTTCGGAAAGCAATGGCGCGTATCGTTCAGGTTATGGTGGTGGCTATGTTACCGGTTCCAGTAACCGTAATGGCTACGAAGCGGGCTCTGGCATTGGCAACGCAGAATATGTTGCCGACAGCGGTTATTATAAGCAGACTCCTTAAAACACATATTCAAGACTTTGGTAATAAGGCCTCTTAAAGTTGTCTATTCATGTATATGACTATTTGGGTTTCATTTCAGTTGTACTGATAACATAGCAAGCTTTCGATGTATCTGCTTTCGGAATTTGGTATCTAGATTCCAATGCTATGAAGTGTAATCTCGTAACAGTTTATGATGTCTAAGGAAAATCCATTTAATTTAGTTTGTTTTAAATGGATTAGTTTGGAGCCAATCACGACATAAATTAGATTTAAAGTCGAGTTATTTGTATAACAAAGCCCCGTTGCAGTTAAATTTGTCTATCAGTACGTCTCTTTTTATTGAGTTAAATTTGTCTATCAGTACGTCTCGTTTTATTGAGCTGAGAAGCTCAGATTACAGACTAGTATGAAAAGATTTGCAAGTTTGTAAAAGATTTGCAAGTTTGTTTCTCAGTATGTTAGTGTCTTTTTAAAATAAAAAAATAAAATAATGTTTTAAGTAGAAAAATAATTGTTATAAATTTAGTGAAAGACAGTGTAATATATGTGATATGTCTAATATTTTTTAATCATCTTTCTTAATCATCAATCAGCAGGGACCAAAGTGAGCGAACTTTTTTGGTCTCTGATGATGGATGGAGTTCCCATTTAAGAAATTGGACAGATCACATATATTACATAGTGTGTACATATATTACATATATTACATAGTGTGTACATATATTACATAGTGTGCTTCTTGAAATCTATAACAATATGAATAAGTATGGAAGTCTCCAACCACTCATAGAAAAATAATGTTATCTATAATAAATAAAAATGAATATAGTTTAAATTAATTAGAAGAAAAAAAAATGAATATAGTTTAAATTAATTAGAAGAAAAAAAAATGAATATAGTTTAAATTAATTAGAAAAAAAAAA
>APFE030510581.1:9025-29989 GCA_000404065.3 Pinus taeda
TGTTAGGGCTCTTGTTCTGCAAATAAACAACTATATTGAAAGCTTCTACCCACAAGGATAGTGGCAATCCTTAGTCATGCAACATTGCTCTAGCAACTCCTATAATAATTTTATTTTCCCTCTTCGCCATCCCATTTTGTTGTGGGTTGTGGGGTGCAATCAACTCCCTTCTAATACCCTCCTTGTCACATAATTCTTTGAAGATATTAGACACATACTCTCCTCCATTATCACTTCTCAAGGATTTAATTTTGTTTCCAGTCTCATTTTCAACTAAGGCTTTAAATTCAACAAACTTTGAATAAACCTCATATTTCTTCTTCATGAAATAGATCCAACATTTGTGAGAAAAATCATCTATGAAGATCACATAATACATGCGCTTTTCGTTTGAGACTGTGGAGAATGGTCCACACACATCTAAGTGAACTCACTCCAAGATGGCTCTAACTCTGCTATCTCGGCCCTGGAAGGAGGATTTAACATATTTTGCAAGAGTGCATCCTTCATAAACATCATGTTCATCAAAGGTGCATTTTGGAAGTCGAGTGGTGGCTTGTTGCATTATTTTCAAATATCCATAGTGTAGTTTTCCCATGCGTCTATGCAAAAGCACTCCAATATCTTTGTCCTGAACATGTTTTGCCTTTCTGGTCAATGCAACACATGCATCCACTTCTAGACTGTAGATATTTTTAACCCAAACACCAATATGTTTCACTTGTCCAGTAGCAACATTCTTCAGGCAAGCCTTCCCTTTATTGAACACCACATCATATCCTTTGTCTTCAAGTACAATTACAAAAACTAGATTTTTCTTCAGGCCAGACACATACATTACATTCTTCAGGTGAATATGGGAGCATGACTCCCTCTTAAAGGTGATAGCGAGTCAATCCCTTTGGTACTATACCTTCCATCATCTCCAAGATCGATGTGTAATTGTAGGTCTTTCTCCTATAAGATATTGAGGAACTCCTTATTTCCTGTCATATGAAATGAACCACTAGAGTCTAAGTACCATGCAATACCTTGTACAATACTTTCCATGCAAGCAATGAGGTTTAAATACAACTCAAATTGTGATGTGAGAGAATCTCGTCTTACTTCTATTGCAAGATTCTTACTATATTTCTTGTGTGGACACTTGGTTGCATAGTGTCCATACTCATGGAAGTGAAAGAATTTAATTTTACTGAGGTATTTATTCTTACCATGGTTCTGGCTAGTTATGCCTTGCCTTGGGCCTTCTTTCCTTTACCCGCTAAAGCAATTTTTTCTTCCTCATCAGTTTTGGATGTTACACCATCTCTAGTGTTTCTTCTAATCTCCTCCTGCACCAAGTTAGACCAAAGTCTCTCCCAATATGGGAGCTTGTCTCTCCCATTAATTGAATCCTGATAGTTGTGCCAAGACTTCGGAAGATCAAGAGGTGCTAAGCTCACAAGTTCATATGGTGGCATAGTCTCTCTAACTCCTCCAAGTTCATATTTGACATGAGTGAATCTATATATGTATTGAACAATAGTTTCATTTTTATTCATTCAAATTTTCCTGAGTTAGTCTTTCAATGCTAGCTTCTTGGCACCACTATTGCTTTCTAATAGCTTTATGAGAGTTTTCCACATTGCAAAAGTAGTCTTATTCCCATGCAAATTCGAAACCACAGGGTCTTTGACTCCCTTCACGATAATCCACATGGTTTTTGTAGTTCTTTCTTCCACTGAGCCAGTTGTTGTGCTTATGATGCCACTGGTTTTGGAATATTGGTTTGTTTGTAGTCCAATACTCCATTGTAATCCAGCACAACTTCCATTCTATATTTCCAAGCAACGAAATTTGAAATTCCCTCCGATGCATACTCAAGCCTCAATTAATTGAAAGACATTGTTCTCACACTAAAGAAAATTCCTTCACCAGAAATTTGTTATTTGAAATTTATTTAAGAGATGATGAGGAACCTAGTTTCTATGCAGTTTTCAATAGCTCTGATACCATGTAGAAATAACTTGAAATTTTAATACTGAAGAATATCATTGAAATCAATAGAAACAAATTTCTTCTACTAATTTATGTGGAAGGAAATATGACAATAGAAACGCATGCAATCATTCAATCACAATGAACATAATTTTTACTGGGGAACCCAACTGGGAAAAACCCCTCTATTTATATTATATTAGATGAGAAAAATGATCTATTACAATGAAAAATTCAATCCTTGAAGCTCAACCTACGTTGAAATACTAATCTCCTTCTCCTGAGTCTACTATGGAAAACACTTAGCCAAAATAGGCCTCTTGCTTCCTCTTATTTCCTTGCATAATTCCTGCTCCTAAAGAATAGGAAGCTCCTATTTCCTTGCACCACTATTGAGGAAAATGGCTCACCTGCTACATGCAAACACAATACACTCACTAGTATACAATAATGATTACAATTATGCCTTTTTCCTCCACTTTACTTGGAAATTCGAATTGCATGCATGAATAGGGCCATTTTTAGTAAATTGACTAGTTAACTGAGAGGTCGGTGAGTTAACAACAATTACAACTAATCAACTGAACTCATACTGAATCTATTTTAAGCTAGAGCTCATATAATTGAGTTTCACTAAATACAATTCCAATAGATGCTATATCCTAGCAATCAACTCATGCACAACTCTACTTCTTTCCCAAAAATGTGAATTGACTAACTTAACTGAGTGACTTGGCCTATCACTCCTGCTAAATGTTTGATAACTCATCCTGCTGAAGTGGAAATTCAAATTTCTCCATTTGACTAAGGCACAAGTCAACTGAAGCCTTTTCTTGCTACAATTTAACAAGGCTACCCTAGTCCAAATTTTATTTTAAGTATGCTCTGCATTCCTAGCTCAAGGTGGAGCTACTATAACAACAATCTTAGGGTGGAGGAAAATCTTTGGAATCCCTGAATCAAGTGAGGGTAAATAATTTAATCTCTAGATCCCCTCATTGGCTTATGGGTGGAGGATTCTTACCTCTGGAATCCTTGAATAAGTTTGCAACTGAATAACTTTATACCATAAGGGTGGAGGTGGGACAAACCTCTAGAATCCCTAGTGTATCTAGAAGTATGGTCATTGGGACATGCTTCACAAGTTAGGGGGTGATAGTTGCATTATTGGAAACATGTTAGTGGCTGGGATAAGAATTATGAACCTGATCCCAATGCCCATTCTAAGTCACACATTGTTGAATGTTTTATTGGTTATGATATAATTTTTTTTGCAAGGTTACAAAATTGCAATGTTGTGTATCCATGCATTACTATTGATTAAAGAAGTGGACTAATGGATGTCAATCTGTAGTGTCTTTCCAACTCAAATGTTATAAGTTTAGGCACTATTGAATCAGATGGTGATACATGCCTCAATTAAACAATATAAATACCTCCTCGACCTTTACATGATGCAATATCTACAAAGGTCCCATGTCTCCTTAGGTTTGGGCCAAAAGATAGTGAATTGACGCTTCAAAAGATTTCATATATAACATTTGAATGATTTCATTACTTCAAGCTGATAACACGGTGCTTATTGCTTACAAAATCTTATTAGTTCATGAACCATATATTTTAGTATCTATTATATGGTTTGTAATGCCTAAGAATTATGACATTGTTGTGATATAGCTTAGTTCTGTGAGGGGATTGTCATTGTCCTAGGGCATTGTCTGTCTGGCATATTTCTATCAGCCACCTAATTGGTTAAAAGTGATTGTTGTTTCATGTGTTGTACCACTGTTTCTAGCATCTTCTTGCACCAGTTATGATGCATGCCCTTGTTACCACATAATAATTGCTAACAATAAAGAGAATTTCATTGGAACACAAGGTAACAATAGTATACAATTTTATGTTTTTAAATGGTTTATATTTGACACCTTGTTCATAGTCCAACAATGTGCTACCCCATCACATAATGCATTATTGCAACATATGGAATTGTTAAACTCGACATAGGCTAATACATATGATATCATTGGTAACTTGTCACCTAATAATATTCCAACACTATGCTATTGCACATGCATAAAGGATTGTTGCAACATACGGTCATATGAAAGAGTTAAACTCAACATATGCTAATGTATGAGTTGTCATTGCTTGACTCTCACAACACATTGTCTGCCAATCCATAAGCTAAATTTACAAACCTCTTGGATAGTAGTTCCCTTAGGTCATATTAACATAAGGAAAGATTTATGGTTGAGATATGTATGTCATATTCTATCTTGAAGATTGAAGGTCTCATGTTTTCTTAAATCTAGACCACTAGGTGTTACAAAAATGATCTAGTATTTTAAAGGCCTCATACACAACATTTGAATGCTATTCACAATACTTTTGAGTTCCTTAGTTCAAGCTTGTTGCATTATAAGCTCATTGGAATGATGTTTGGTGGTTCGATGGCATCTTGATCAAAATTTATTGTTTTATGCAATAGACTTTTCTCATCTGATATATTGATTGTGGGTCTATTGTACCTCACACCTCTATTCCTAGTAAATTTTGTTAAGTTTTGTTGACATACGTTCTTACTAATTACTATACAGCTGTTGAGTTTTCTTATATTTATATGTGATAGTGAGTAGAAGTTAAATTATGGAATTGTTTTTGCACAAATACTTGGCATTCTTACATATACAATAATGAGAAATTCTTCTGAAGCACATGGAAATTGACAAGTATCCAAGTTCCTATATTTAATGCCTTTTAGTTGTGTAGTTGTCAATGACGTGCTATGCATGCTAACTCATCACAGGGCATGAAAATGTTTTTAATTTTAGTTTTCTTACAACTTATCCTATCTGACTAGTGAACATCATTCCTAGCCATCAAATATGTGAATGGTAAATTTCTTGAGTCTAAACCTAGTCTCAATGACATTATGTATGTTTATATTTTCATTAGAGATTTGATTCTTTGAATGGAATTATTTCCCATAGCTTTCTAATTATGCATACATTTATATATCATATAACATGCCTCTAGCATATATTTTGTTGATTCCCATAACTTGTTAATGATAGTTGCATTTATATGTTGTGCAATATGCCTCTAGCACAAATATTCTTGATATTTAACATTTTCATGAGAAATCACATCTATAATGTATTATATGTAAAGCCTATGGGCATACTCTCTTTCAATAAGGGGAGAAGTGTTATAGATATATTTGGGCACATCAACCCCAAACTTATATGTTGATAAACTAGGGCTCATCAACCCCTAAAAGAGTTGTTTCATACCCTATAGGAGCATAATCATCTGAATACATCATTCCCCAAAAGTTCCATCTGAGAAACCATCCAGAAATTACCTAAACTGAACCATACTGACTGCTCCACTGGCAAAGTGCGATGCATACTAACTGCTCCACTGACAGGGTGCGATGCATACTATTTAGGCCTTCTATAGGGTGCGATGGGTGAGGATGGACAAATGTCTGAGACAGTTTTCTAAGTGTATTCTCATAGAATCTTCTAGAAACTTCTCCTATGCCACTTGCCTCTCTGAATTCGCCCAAGGATGAGTAAGGGATCTAAACTTCAGTTATCCCCTCTCTCTTGGAACCAAATGTAACAAGTGGAATGACAATAATCAAACCCCATGGATGACTCACACCCTTGCACACATCTATAAATGGATCCATCATCCAAGAGATCTAGAGGCTGGAATGTTGTGAATTGCAAGTAAGTGTTGATAGTTTGTAATTGAGGAGAGAGCATTGCATTGTTGGAGTGATCTTGCTATTTCATGAGGTGAAGAGGGATTGAAGCCAGGAGGATGATGCTGGATCAGACAACTGGGTTGTAATTCTCCCTTCTATTAATAAAGTTCTTCAAGTTTTCTTACATATGATTGTGCAATTGTGAATGTTATCATTTGTGAATGCTATCATTTGTTCATTATATATCTGATTTTGTAATGTTTATGTTGTAATAGATCACGATGCTTTGACGGTTCTCTGTTGTTGTACTTGTGAAGGTACTCTCCAAGCATGTTAAGTAGAGGGACGAGTTATGGTTTTTGTCAAAGGAGAGAGAGAGAAACAAAGGGATTAAGCGGAAGTTCCAGGTTGGTCCCATTATCTTTCTCTTAACTATTACACATAGAAGAAATCGTTGAATTGATTTAAACTGTTGTTTCTAGGGTAGCTTCCAAACCTAGAGGGCTAGCATTCCTTAGGAATACTAGTTTTCTGAGAAACAAATTGGCGACTCCACTAGGGAACGATTAGATGTTTGTTTGTTGTTATTGTTTGTTTTATGTTCAGTTTGATAAACTATAGACAGAGCCTGAAGTCAACCAGGTAGCCTTCGAACTGCTCTTGCTTTGCAATTGCATAGTAGATGAATGCTGCTTCAGTCAATCTCTGGTTTAGTTTATGAATTGAAAATTTGACTTACAAGCACATCTAGATGCCCCTTTGGTAGCTCAGTAACCTCTCAAGACTATCCATCATACTTTGCTCTTTACTCTTCATCAAAACCCACCTTAACTCGTTGAAAACAACTCCACATTTAAGCCAAAACCCATCTCAGTTCCGCTCCTTGGAACATCGCACTGTCTCCCACTGTCACTCAGTATGCATAGCACCTCTCGAGTGCAGTAAGTGCGATGCATATCATATTCTCTGAAGCCCAAGTGTGATGATTGACTGAGATCTTTTTCCATTCTAGAAATTGATGGTTTTGACCTTGTTGCCAGTTTTGTTTGGTTGTTTTGCTGCAAATGAATAGTGCCTCCTTTCTGAAACTTCCTTGTATCACTTAGATCAACCTCAATTACAATAGGATTAGTGAATGTTTTTGTGTGTTTGTTCATCATTTACAATCCTTTGTCGAAAAGTTGTTTAAATCGATTTGTCGCTTTGGTACAAAAAGTGTCGTAATTGTCATTTAGTGTCAAAAAGAGAAGTGTAATGGATTCTTCCTTCCCTTGATAGTTGATTCAACTTTTCTTCATGTATTTGGTTTGATTTGTTTATATTCGAAGTGTCGAAAGCATTATTATTCAAAATTGAAAAGTGTCGTTGAGTCTTCCTTTCTCTTTTGAAGAAGAAATTGTCGAACATGTCATTTTGAGTGAAATATTTGAGATCTTTGCAGCATTTAGTTTTACTCTTTCGCATTTTTCACATTAAGGAAAAGGAAAACAAATACATGCATTTGCATTTTTTTTAATTTTGCGTGCAAAAAGAAGATTTAGGAAAATTCACTAGTGTGTGCTCTTTTCTCTTTGCATAAAAGCACTATTATTTTCTTCCCCTAGTGGCTAGGATTTTCATTTCTCAAAATAAACAAAGATTGTTTATCATTGTAGATTGCATCTTAGGAATTTCAGATCATCATCACGTAGTGAACCATTGAAAGGCAAACTCTAAAAAAGATCAACCTTAAAATTAATTTCAATGAATCTAACAATGCTTTGGAACTTAACACAACATATCTAGAGGTCTAGGCTAGAGATGTGTTCCGGCGTCGTTAAAACTAGTGGCTATCGTTTTCATTGAAGGTTGGGTGATTCCTCCTCCTTGATACGACAAGTGCTAGCACTAATTTCTGCTCCCTGTACCGTTGCATATATATTGGGAGACCACCATAGGCTTATATACTTTATCCATAGGAAGCTGAGTCTGCCTCCTTATTGATTTCAATGCACTGAACACAACATTCAGGAAGATTGACTGTCGTACATAAGTCATTGGTAATTTCTTTTTAATTTATCACCAAGGTGTATATTGCAATTTTGCGATTGGTTTGGTAATCCCTCTGTCTAAATATTCAAGAGTAGTCACTTTCGTTCCTTTTTGACTCTTTAAAATAAAAGGTCCATCTGAGCACTTGTCCTTTCAGGCTCATTAAAAATCGAAGCAAACTAGAGTCATCTTTAGCTTTTTCTTGACTCTTAAAAACTGAAAAAGCAAAGTTGTGTCCAAGCATCATTAAAATTAATTGAATTCGGAATAACATCCCTATTCCTTAGTTGATCTTAGGTTGAGACATATGGCGATGAATCCAGAGTCCACTAATCAAGGAATCCCTTTTGAGGGGAATCCTAGTCCTTTTCCTTCTTGGGGAAACATTGGTGCTCCTTATATGGCTACATTGTCCCTTCCAAGACTTACCATTGGCCTGCCAGTATGGCTGTTCTCAACCTCTGTGGTTCAAAATGCAGTGACTTCTCCGCAATTGAGTACACCTCAACTTAAACCTGAAATTGACCCTTTGCCTTCTTCCTCGTTTGTTTCTCCCTCCCCATATTCCTCTTCACTTGGTGAAAGTAGTGATACTAGTAACCAGGTGGCTGAGAAGAAGAAGAAAGGGAAGGAGACAAAGAAGTAGCCAATTTAGCAAAGGGGCAACAAAGCAACCATTTCTTTGAATACATCATCTAATGAAAATCAGTCCATTAAAATTCCCAAAGCCAAATATCCGTGCATAATTTGTGCAGGAGACTATTTTCATCGAGATTGTCCTTACTTTCCTCAGATCTTGAAAGAATGGTCTCCCCGTTCACACCATCCCGTGTCATCAACCTATGGAGATCATGTTGGTAACACACCATCAACTAGTGGTAGTAAAGTTCATGGATGAAAGGGAAAGGTCAATATTCCATGTAGGTTATGTGAAGGTAATCATTCCCTTCACCTTTGTCCTTTCTTGGATGAAGCCAAAAGAGTGTTGGATAATCATTCTGCTTCACCGCAGTGACTTCCATCTGGTTACAAGAAACTCTCCCTTCACTAGTTGAAAAACCGACTGACTTAAATCAACCATCGGTCAAAACCACTCTCTTTGAAAGTGAATCTCATGAGTCTATACCCGACCAAAGTCAACAGGTTGAGGTAATAGTAGACCCAATTTCACCTTAAGCTAATCGTACTTTTCTCGAAGAGAGTGAAAATGATACCATTCAAGTTCTTTTTGTTACTTCGGATTCTAATGAGCTTGGGGGAAATCCACCTATACCTTCAAGACAGGAGGAAAATCCTCCAGTTCTCGTAACTCAAGGAGTTAATTCTCTCGTTTCTTCAGTATCCCCTCCAAGTATTCTAGTCACTTCCTTTGATTGGAATAGACTAGCAAGATCACGCCTTCCTTCCTATGTACCTTTTCGAATCTTAGTACAAGTTTGTAAAATGATTGTGTCTGGCACTATCATAGATGAAGGTGCATCAGTGAGTATCCTTTCATCAATTTCTTGGAAAGCGCTTGGTTCGCTGTCGCTTATGCCTGTTACATAGAATATGTTAGGCTTTAACAAAGAAACAAGTCGACCGTTAGGGATCCTTCCTAAGTTACCTATTGCTTTGGGAATGAGAATTGTTTATCTAAATGTGATGGTAGTCCCAAGATCGTTAGATTACAATTTACTTCTTGGGCATGACTATGTTTATAACATGGAAGCTATTATTTCAACACTCTTCTGAGTGATACGTTTCCCGCATGAAGGCAAGATTGTCACCATTGACCAGCTTTCATTTCTTGGTCCAAACATAGCTCCAAGTCAATCATCATCCCTAAATGGTCCATTTACATCAACGGTATGACTTGAACCTTCATTCCATCCACCTGATAGCCATGAATAGTTTGGTGAATGTAATGAAGCTTGGGGGGCATGCACCTAATGGTAAAGATATGTTTTCCTGTAGGTAATTCAAACCATTCACCTTTGTCTATTCTGGATGAAACCAAAAAGGTGTTGGATAACCGTCCTGCCTCATCGCAATGATTTTCCATCTGGTTACAAGAGACTCTCCTTTTCATCATGTTGGGGCCATGCAAACCATCTTTCAAGCATTTTTTTGTCGTTTCGAGCTTGTGTAAAAATGAAACTAACTTCAAGAAAAGTTTTTTGTTTCGAGCTTGCGTAAAAATGAAACTGAATTGAAGCATAGTTTTGTCATTTTGAGGTTGTGTAAAAATGAAACTGACTTCAAGCATAGTTTTTCATTTCAAGCTTGTGTAAACATGAAGCTGAATCCAAGAATAGTTCCCCCATGGTTCAAGCTTCTTTAAAAATGAACCCACTTTCAAAATTTAACCTTTGTGATTTCCATTCTATCAGCCTTTTGAACCTTGGTTGTGTACCTCCCATCACCACCATCCCTTTAGCCGATCATACACTCTCACTTGGTCATTTTACCCCTTTTGAGGAACAGTTGCAATGAGTGGTCTTATTAGCCAGCCTCTTCACAGAATTCAACATGTTTTGAGAAGTTCCAAATTCAATGGAACCAGTTTCTACCCTAGACACCACTCGTTCCTCAAAAAAGAGTCCTCTTTAAACCCTTTTCAGACTTGTTAAATATGAAAAGATTGTCGAGCGCTTGTCATTTTCAGCTCGTTAAAGTGATTGGAAATTTCAAGAGTCCTCTTTAAACCCTTTTTAGACTCGTTAAATATGAAAATATTGTTGAGCGCTTGTCTTTTTCAGCTTGTTAAAGTGATTTGAAAAGTCACTCCTTTTGTATTATTTTATCCTTCTTTATACCTAAGGGATTATTTTACGAAAAAGAACTTATGGAGTTTTCTTTTCATCCCTTTTCAAACTCTCTAAACATGAAAAGGACCGAGTTATCCTTTTCGTTAAACTCATTAAAACAATAGCGACAAACTTGTCCATTCTAGGCAAGACCGAGTTTCACTGTCGCTAGACTCGTTAAAACATCAAATAGTGACAGGTTTGCCCGAAGGGTGAATTATAGAACAAGCATATGTTATCCTCCTCAAGATTAACAAAAATAAAGAGGTACTAGTCAGCAATGACTGGGAAAAAAGGGAAAAACTTGAAGAATTTATGGTAGCAGGTCGCTCTTGAACATGACACTTTCACTTCGTCTCCATTATTAGTTGGGTTGGGTTATTCTATTCACTGGTCATCTCACCGTTGGTCTTTCATACCATCCATCTTTTGGGATTAACGCTACCAATTCATCTTAGTGTCACCAACATGTTCAAGATAAGTCATTCAGTTGAGAAACCATAACCCAGTTAATGTCCCATCCACTGCAATACCTCCAACCTTCATTTTTTCATGACCGCCATTCCTGAACCTTGTGTCGTCAGTTCGTTTTTTCATCTCCATAAATCATTTGCTTTGTTTTGTATCGTAGATGTGGGATACATCAAGGCCCTCCTATGACGAGTTGCTTCTTATTGACATCAGCTCATTATCCAAGAAGTTGACTTAGAAAAAACCCTTTCAGTGCTTTGAAGCTTTGGATACATCAATGGCAGGTTTCTCACTTCTGGCGATGGGTTGACATCAATGGCCTTTGACCGAAATATTTTGTGTGGTGTTCGACATCAGATCATATATTCACACCACGTGAATTGTACTATAGTACCTTGAGGTTCATTATCATTATCGGTGATTCCTCTCATGTCTGTTAACATCTTACATCATTGGATGGTAGTCAGGCAATGTCTTTCCATGTTCAACTCCAGAACATCTTTTCACATGGATTGACTTGTACATCGGGCGAATATTGAACGAGTTGAAGACCCCGAATCTAGTTCCATCCATCCGAGATGCGATATATTTAGGGATATAAAAACATCAAATGTACTAAGGCTTTGCATAGATGGTCATCCTAACCATGGATGATGACTTTATATCTGAAGAATCACCAGTCTGTATCTGCAGACGACTATCTGATCTATGTACATAAAATGAAATTTATAAAGTTGAGCATGGTAATGCCTCCCTCATCTAGATCATGAAATTATATTATGATGATGTATTTTATTGTAACTTATGCAGGTCACCTTCCAGTTTTGAAACTTCGGATCCTCATGATAAAGCATTTCACCCAACATGAATATTTACGACTTCATGCTTTAGGGGGCAACTGTTATAGACATATTTGGGCACATCAACCCCAAACTTATATGTCGATAAACTAGGGCTCATCAACCCCTAAAATAGTTGTTTCATACCCTAAAGGAGCATAATCATCTGAATGCATCATTCCCCAAAAGTTCCATCTAAGAAACCATCCAGAAATTGCCTAAATTGAACCATACTGACTGCTCCACTGGCAAAGTGCGATGCATACTGATTGCTCCACTGCCAGGGTGTGATGCATACTGTTTAGGCCTTCTATAGGGTGTGATGGGAAAGGATGGACAAATGTCCGAGACAGTTTGCTAAGTGGATGCTCATAGAATCTTCTAGAAACTTCTCCTATGCCACTTGCCTCTCTGAATTCGCCCAAGGATGAGTAAGGGATCTAAACTTCAGTTATCCCCTCTCTTGTGGAACCAAATGTAACAAGTGGAATGACACTAATCAAACCCCATGGATGACTCACACCCTTGCACACATCTATAAATGGATCCATCATCCAAGAGATCCAAGGGCTAGAATGTTGTGAATTGCAAGTAAGTGCTAATAGTTTGTAATTGAGGAAAGAGCATTGTATTGTTGGAGTGATCTTGCTATTTCATGAGGCGAAGAGGGATTGAAGCTGGGAGGATGATGCTGGATCAGATAACTGAGTTGTAATTCTCCCTTCTATTAATAAAGTTCTCCAAGTTTTCTTCCACATGATTGTGCAATTGTGAATGTTATCATTTGTGAATGCTATCATTTGTTCATTAAACTGTGTCAAGTAACATCATTTCTTCTATTGATCTTTAGTTTTTAAGCTTTTGAAATTAAGTTGTTTCATGCCTTTGCTTACTAGATAGTCACTCATTACATAAATGAATGTTTCCACAAACTTTTGTTGATGGTTTACCCTGAGTCAAAATAAATGGTGAAATATTGAATTTATGGATGAGTTTTCTTGTTGTTCAATACCTTTTCCTTCTTAGTGTAGTCACTCATGTTATAAGCATATATTTCCAGAGCCTTTCATTGATGATTTATCTTCAAAATAAATGGCGAAGTGTTATGTTTATAAATGAGATTACTTGCCGTTCATTAGTCTAGAGTTAGATAGTTTGATGTCATTTTCTCATGATATAAGCTAATATTTCCAGAGCCTTTCGTTGATGATTGATCTTCAAACTAAATGGCGAAGTGTTATGTTTATAGAATGAGATTACTTGTTGTTCATTAGTTTAGAATTAGATAGTTTGATGCCATTTTCTTGTTAATTTAAGTAACTCATGATTTAAAGAGATATTTCCAAAAGCCCTTCGTTGATGGTTGAACCTAATACTAAGTGGTGAAATGCCTTGCTGACTGAGTTTTTCCATGCACTTTTAATGTTTACTTCTTTTAGAATGGTGAAGAATGGAATCTCTCAATTTTTGCTATCATAAGGAGTTAATTTCTCGCTAAATTATATAGCAGAGTGGTAACAGTGCTTCATCTAGTTTTACTTTCACAAATAGTATAGTTGCAGTTTCAGTTTTGTTTCTTTCCTTTAGCTTAATTGCAATAGTTCATTAGACTTTAATTTTGCAAGTAGAATAGACAGCAGAAGTAGTTTTGATTCCAGTGTTTCATTCTTAGTTAGATATAGATAGCTGCACTTCCATTTTCTCACTTAAGTTTTGGTTTCGTAATTAGGTAGACAACAGTTTTAAGAGTCTTTTAAGCTCATATTTTGGAAACCATTACAACAGCAAGAAGATAAGCTTTGTCTTCACTTTCTTGTTTTAAAAACTCCGCTTCCAAACTTGGCCTAGAAAGCACTTTTAAACTCTCACTTCAGCAGTAGATTAAGATTTCAATTACATTGCATAACTATAGGAGTCAAAAGAACAAAACCACAAAACAACATAAACTTGAAAGTAGTGAGGTAAGAAAGGGTTATTTAGCACATATAGTGCACTACACTTAATTAGTTTACGACACCCGAATTGATAATTTATGTAGCAATTTAGGACACTAAATTTACTAAACATACCCTCCACATAATTTCAGACTAAGAGATATCAAGTCGGCCTAAGGACCCTCATTCGACCCTCAAGAAGCCTATATATACAAGGAGGTAGAATTCATCTGGAGAATTCATTCTCAAGAAAGTTTGATATCTCAAGAAGAGTTGGAGAATTGCAAAGTTTGTTGTCAGGAGGTAGAAAATAGTGTGAGCTTGGGGAAGTCTATAGAGAGGAAGAAAACTAAGATTTTGGTGTCACACTCTCTCTTTTTTGTGGTTTGGGTTGGGAGACCGAAGTCTCCTAAGATTTCGTTATTGCCAGAAGTTGCTTCCTAGTAAAAATTGTTGGAAGGGGTCAGAGATCCAGGAGGTTGACATGGTGTGGAGGGAAAGCCCGGTCTTCGTCTAGGGAAAATAGTCTCAAAGAATACTATTGAAAGGAAGTTATCTTGACTAGGTATTCCCCTCGAGGGGGAGTTTTTCCCTGGCATGTGCCTATATATTGTGTCTCTTGTTTTGTGATCTTCATACACACATAATATGGTAATTACTTGATGAAATATAAGATAATAAATAAGTAAAAGAAGCCAACACACTCATAAGTAATTATTAAGAAAGGAGAATCAAACCCTAATATAATATATTTGATTTTCCAAAACTGTCACACTCAGAAAAAGGGCTCTAAGGGATATACTTAAAAGTTTCAGTGCAGTTTCACAAAGTATTTATATACACCAGAAGGCCAATTATAATTCACATAGGTTTCAGAGCAGTCCCCATGAAGTCATATGAATATGAATTACGTGCATAATGACTAGGTAGGATTTGCGTTATAAGCTAGTCTTCTTTCCTTGAGAAAATATTTGTTTTATATATGTAGGTGGAAGGAGAGCTACTGGCATGCAATGTGTTGTCATATTCTCAAAAGAGAGTTCTAGTTGTGTTAAAAGGGAAAAAGAATAGATATGTTTGGAGCTAGCCTCCAAGCCATATAATCACTCAGAGCCAAATCAGACACCATCCAATGGATAGTTCTCGAAATTAGCTTTCCAACAGTATATGGAACTCCCAAAATGGACTCTAGAATCAAAAGTTAGATCTGGTTGAAAGTTACCCTTGGAAACCAGAAAGCAAAGGAAATTTTTAAGTTTAATCTCGGATCTCACAAATTGGAGTTTCCTAAAGCAGAAGCAGAGGAGCAAATCGGTAATCAGAAATAAAAAATCACCGATATTGGCTTATTAATGATCTGAGGTCTGGGAGCATATCACAAATCGCATATCGGAGGTCCCTCACAACAATGAGGAAAGTAGAGCAAAGAGAAAACCAGTGATCAATGTTCACTGATATCAAAGACCATAGGTTCCAGTGATCTGGCATATCACCGAATCGGCACACCGACAGGGTAACAACTCTAAAAATGTTGTGAAATGGAAATGTTCTGATATAGTTTAAAATCACCAGGAGGGCCAAAAACATTTTAATAAAGGATTTTAGAAAAAAAACCAAGCATCAACGGGCCTTTTCTCTCTCCTTCAGGGGGCACGTGGCAAAACACTATTAGATCCGGTAAAGACATGGGGCAGCTGACGTTACCATGACGTGGAAATACAGAGGACACGTGGCATGCTGATCTGGAATTTTCAGGGGTCATATGGGGGCATATCCAGGTGACATGTGTCACCACTCACAAGGTGACACGTGGCAAAGGATGATGTCATACCATAGATCGATGATCAGAGGATGAGATAAATCATTGTATCAAGTTTAAACCTTCGATTTAAAAAACTCTGGTTGAAGGGCTCCGATAAAGGGGTTGGCCCGCGGTCACATAAAGAGCTAAAAGAACCTCTGCTAGGGGGACAAGCCAATGGACACAGGGAGATCAAAGAAGCAAGAGCTAAGCAGGACATACGATCCCACATATTGGCGATCACAAATATCAAAGGGTGAAAACAAAGGCAATGCTATGAAATTTCTCATTGCAATATCCGGGTGGGCCCAATCATCATTTTAGCAGTCGCAAGCTATAGAGGGCATAGACTCTCCTTTATCTTTTCCAAGCATGCCATACCCCATCGCACATCGGAGATCGCAATGTTGAGGAGGAGGCACTAAAGGTGAGCATTAGAAAATCCAGATATGTGGGATTCTATGTAACAAAGGAAAAATACCCCTAGAGGGGAGTCCAAAGGCCCTAGTGCGCAAAGAATAAGTGCCTGGTCATAGCCCCCAGTCACATGAAGCAAAAGGGGCTAAATTGTATCAGAATGACCCATCCTGTAAGGACTTTTAATGGGAAATCCTGATGCGAAAACTCTGCGGTAAAGTAATGCAACACTTTAAAGGTGTGGTGGGATGGTAGCTGAGGAATTTAAGAAAGGAGATGCAGCATTCAAAATTGGCATGGGCTGACCCAATAAGGCCCCTTGTGATATGAAACCAGGGTTGACACTGACAAAATAAATGAAGATATGGAAGCTTGGGAGGACTTGATGATCTAACATGGTGCTCCATGCAGAGGGAAGACGAAGTACCACCTAAGCGACCTCTGCTTTTGTACTATGGCATTAAA
This sequence comes from Pinus taeda, assembly GCA_000404065.3. Classification (NCBI taxonomy): domain Eukaryota; kingdom Viridiplantae; phylum Streptophyta; class Pinopsida; order Pinales; family Pinaceae; genus Pinus; species Pinus taeda. The sequence goes on from APFE030510581.1 coordinate 25,471, forward strand.
CTGATAATTGACCGCTCCTAGTTCTGGAGAATGAATGACTCAATTAGTAAAGGCAGAAGCGATAGGACTCAGCTGGGTGGCATAGAAGGCTAGATTATGGGAAAGAAACAACCTGAGCAAAGGCAATCCTTGGTATGGGCACGGAGAGATTTTGTTGGCATTTCCATCTAATTGTTGACTTGTTTTGTTATCCTATAATGTGTCGCCATTTAATGAAGAAATTAATCTTTTGTAATCCTTTTTTGGGCCACAGGGCCATTCTAGGCCGAGACAGTTAGTCGACCTGACAGCTGAGGCTCGATTGAGATATTTTGTTGTAATTATTGTTCAATGCTCCCCTCTCTAGATAAATAGTGGGAAGCAACACTTCACAAAGGTTCATAACCCTAAAGAAAGAACTATATGTTATTTTCAAGATTGTATGCCTTTATGATATGCGTCTTTCATAGTATTAAGGAAATGGTGGTGATTCCTCCTTCGAGTACTACAATATGTTACCCCCCCCCGTTTAAATTCCATTATGTTCATGTTTCCTCTCTGATTTCAGGTAATCGTAGATGCTAGAAATGTTTCATATGTTCTTACATATTCATTTGTATTGACTTGTTAATGCATGTGCCTGTATGGATATTTGAGATTATATCTTTAAAATTGGGCTCCGTGAATCATCACACCCAATCCTATTTCACCCATTATGTCTACCTGTAACTCAGATAAGTGTAGAATTATTGATGCTTCAACCTCTATGTGATGAGTGTAGAATTCTTGACACTTCAAGCTCTATGTGATGAGTTATTCTATCTCCTTATCTTCTCTCATTGCTCTGCCAAAGCTTATTAAATTGTAGGTCCTTGAACTACTCGTCCTCCACTAGTTTATACATATATTTCTATGAGTTGTATATGTGAAGAAGTACTAGAAATACATGGCTTATGCCTTTAGATGAATGAACCAACCCATGTTGTTTAAATATATATATGAAGACATATGTGCAAAAATATATGTGATGTCTCCAGCTTCCTGAAAATCATATGAAACACACAAAATCTAGATGTTCTAGGCACTAGTCAAAGATGTTCTAATTGCATCCTCATCACCTTGTGTAGGTGAGAAAAGATGTTCTGATTGCATCCTCATCACCTTGGCGACTCCACAAATCCAATTATCATTTATCATCCTAGCTTTTAGAAAGCCTCACACTCGCTCAGATACCTCTTAGAGGAAAACCCCATCTATATCTCACCTAGATAAATTAAATTTCAGAAGAGTCTGGAAGGAGAAAAATCCTACTACCTATGCTACTGTCTCATCATTATTTAAAGCTTCCTCATCCAACTCCCAACCCGCTGTCATTCACTACTCATAATTTACTCCTAAGATCCTTACATACCCTGCTCTAAGTCTAGCCACTCCAACCACTATGGTTTTGGCCCAAGTTCCTTCGGAAAATATCTATCCCCCTCTATTAATTCAGATGTTTGTTCTGAGATTTTTACTAAATAAATATGCCCCTCTTGATTTACCTCAACCCCTAAGTGTTATGCATCAAGACTACCTAAATCTTTTGCCTAGATTCAATGGGGAGGATGAAAACACTGCACTGAGACACACTGAAACCTTATGTGCTTTTGTTGAGAATCTAAATTTAGAACAACTAGATGTGGTCCTTAGACTCTTAGTACAATCCCTTGATGGAGAAGCCAGAAAATGGTTTAAAGCCCTACCTAATGCCTCCATCACTACCTAGGAGGAAATTAAAAACTCTTTCACACAAAAGTGGTGTGAAAGGATAAATCACGAGTATGTCCTCACAAAGTTCAATGCTATAAGGAAGAAGCCAGAAGAGGATATTTCCAAATTCATGAAAAGGTTCAATAAGCAGTATAATAACCTGCCTAGTGAGATAAATCCTCCTCAAGCTGTTTCTCGCATAGTATTTGCAGGATCCTTTGAAACTGACTTTGGCTTTACCCTAAGAGAAAGGAAGTCTCGCACTTTGGATAAACTCCAAGTTGATGCTCTTGAGGTAGAAGAAAATTTCACCTCGATAGGGAAGTCAAGAGGTAAGGATGAACCTACTGAGAAGAAAAGGGGTAAAGAAGAAACATCCTCCTTTGGTTAAGCTAAAGAATCACTAGATCTAAAGTGAGAAGAAATGGATAAACTCATCAAGAGTTTATTGCATAAGGTGGTGAAGCTTGAGTTGGAGAACAAGAGTCTCCCAAAATTGAATGCTCAAGGTAACAACCTATTTTATAACCCACAGTATAGAAGGCCACCATTGCATATACTTCCAAGGGAAAGAAAAGACCAACTCGATCAAATCCCTCATCATCTATGTTTAGAAGATGATCCTGATGAACAATCATCAGATACACATGAGATGTAGGGAAACTTGTATTCCTCTTTTTCTGAAGAAGAACATGAAAATATGGCTCACCAGGAGACAAGTCATGATAGAGAAGCATCAACAAATGAGGAGGACATAGGTGATTATTGTAAACAGTTTGCGGATTTCATGCAAGCAAGGCTACACCAAAGGTATGATCTAAGATCTTCAAGAAAGAGGTTGAGGGAATTGGAACAACAAGAGGGAACTACTCCCCATGATATTGCCCTAGTGCCAGATAAAGGGAAAGGTTAGCTGAATCTTGACTCATCCAAGGTAAAAGTCTCCTCAAATAAGGAATTCAATAGCTCCAAGGAACACACAAAAAAGAAGACACCTGTTTTGACAAATACTACTAGTGATAAGGAAAGAGAAGCGGAGTTAGGAGGTGCAGTAAAAGGCCAACGTGCATTCAATCTTCAGAAGGAACTCAAAAAGGTAAAAATTTGTTTTCCTCTAATTGAACTTCTAAAGCAACCCACTTATAAAGCTCAAGTCTCTCATTTCATGATTCCATCCACCTCAACACCAACCCATGACTATTTAAGCCTTCAGGGAGGAAAGACCAATGGTTTTTTTTGGGCCTCATGTTGAAGACCTTGATCCTTCCATTGTACCCTTCTATGTGACCCTGGTAATTCATGACCTCTTATTGCATAATTGCATGTTGGACTCTAGAGCCTCGCATAACCTCATGCCCTTAGCCGTGATGGAACAACTTAGCATGCAGATCATCAAGCCCTACAAGGACCTATACTCCTTTGAATATAAGAGGGTCAAATGCTCAATAATGATAAAAGATCTGGTGGTAAACTTGGCTTAGATCCCTGTGAAGAGCATAGTGATGGACATCGTAGTGGCAGATATTCCCCCTCGATTCAGCATGCTCTTATCTAGGCCTTGGGGTTCCAAGGTGGGGTCTCTATCAAATTAGATCTAACTTATGCCACTATTCCCACTTTTGGAGGTGAAGAAAGGAGGTTGTATAGAGAGCCCAGATTTGTAAAAACTGTGACCCCAGTTGAAGGTTTTAAAAATTCTCCAGTGTATGGAAAAGAAAGCGACCTCTCTTGCATGTTCCTAGAAGAAGATGAGACCATCTTAGAAAAAACACTAGTATACCTAACAATGTAGTTAGAACACCATCACACGTATGAAAACAAAGTGTGGAAATTATACTTTGACAAAGCGAATTCCAAAGAGGAAATGGAGTAGGAGTATTGTTGGTATCTCCAAAGGGCAGCTTGATACCCGTCTCATTCAAGTTGGAGTTTGAGGAAACCAACAACGTGATAGACTATCGCATGGAGACTCCGAACTGATTGTAAAGCAGATCATAAATCAGTGCCAGGCTAAACATCCCAGATTAAGGACTTACCAGAATGAAGTATGGGATTTGATTGATAACTTCTTCCTGTCCTTTAATATCCATTTTTTGTCCAGAGAAGGAAACATAATGGTTGATTCCCTTGTTGTAGTAGCAAGAAATTTTAAACCCCCTCAAAATATTCTTCTCAAGTATGAGGTGGAGGTCAGATACAAACCCTCTATACCTGATAATCTCAAGCACTGGCAGGTATTCAAGGATGATGAGTAGATCAAACGATTTATAGAAGTAGTTGGGGAGTTCACCAACTCAACCATTGATCAAGGAGAGGAAAAAAGGCAGATCAGGAACCAACTTCGTGGGAAGTAGCTGGACATAAAATTCTACAATTGAAAGGGAATACCATTCCTCGTGGGCTAGTCCCATTGGAAAGATTATTTAACAAGGATGATGTAGCCTCCAAACCAATGGCTCAGGAGATGGACGAACAAGTAGAAGATTGGAATATTGGCTCAGAGGATGAACCCCAGATGGTCAGACTATCAAAAGGAAACCCCTCGCAATATAAACAAAGGTATTTAAATCTCTTCAAAATCTTTAAGGATGTTTTTTCTTGGTCTTATGAGAATTTAAAAGCATTTGATACTAACATCATACAACATAAGATTCCTTTAAAGAGTGGAATAAAACCATGCAAGTAGAAGCTCAGGCAGATTAATCCATTCTTACTCCCCTCCATTGAAAAAGAAGTGAGGAAACTTCCACAAGCTAAAATCATAGTGCCTTTAAGGTACTTGGAGTGG
>APFE030510588.1:0-16098 GCA_000404065.3 Pinus taeda
TAGAATAGTCAGAAGGGCCTGGAGCATCGCAGCAGGCTTCAATATTTGGAATTTGTGGAAGGAACGTAATAGCCGCATTTTCAAAGGAAAGGCCTCTGGCCAGGAGGAAATATGGAAGAGAACTTTAAAGCAAATCAAGGAGACCATTATAGCGGAGATCTGGGCAGACGACGACTGGAAAACCACTGATACCGAGATAGAAATCCTTAAGAAGATTAACGTAGATCAGGGGATGATATACCACCAAGATATCAAACAAAAATATCAAATAGCAAATCAAAGTTGTGCGGTGTTCAGAAAACCGCCGGAAGGTTTTATCAAACTAAACTGTGATGGGGCCGCAAAAGGAAATCCAGGTCCAGCGGGTTTTGGGGGAATTTTAAGAGATATAGAAGGAGCGACTCAGTGGATCTATGCAGAGCACGGCGGAACAATGTCCAACAACGAGGCTGAGTTCATGGCAGTTCACCAAGGCCTCAAAATTTCCCGAAGAAATGGATACAAAAAGTTGGAAATTGAAGGCGACTCTACCTTGGTGATCAACGCAATCAGACAATTAATCCAAGGGAAAAGTTGGGAAAAAGTGGTTAAAAGTTGGCGTAGTGCTAGCACAGTCCGAGAAATAGGAGATATGCTAACTGGCATTGATGTCACTCTCACGTCGCATGTCCGACGAGAAGGAAATAAACCAGCGGACTGCTTAGCTAACTGGGGGAGCAACGAACGCAGGGCACCTATTGACGACAGCTGGACTAATCAGAAAAAGCTGGCACGATGGGACGAGCTAAATCAGCTCATTCAAAAGGATAATGATGAAGCGAACCAGGGATAAGTACTCCCCTGAGTGGAGAGGGCGAGGGAGTTCAAATTATCACCAGGAGGTCATTCGGAAAGGACAGAAGGGTGGCATCCTGTACACCCCAGCAGTAATCATAAATGAAAGTGTAGTAAGTCAGGTGCGAGTCCCGAACCAAAAAATGATTCACAATCCCAAAGAAAATATTGCGAGTAGTAGAGACAAGTGTACGCGGGAGTACATGCATCGCCTGAGCAAAGGAGAAAGAGAAAGCATAAGGAAGAAAGGAAGTAGCAGGCCCTGTAAAAGCAACCTGAGTAAGGTGACGAGTGAAGAGAAGCTCTAGAGAAGAGGCCCGAGGAATTGTCTTCAGAAAGCGGATATGAGGAAGTCTCCAGCTAAAAATTCCCAAAAGGGAAAGGTGACAGTGGAAGAAAGACAGGATGCTGGAGTCAGAACCAAAATTACAACGGAAAACACGGAGGAAAAGGTGGGGAGGCGGGTAAAAGTACCCTGTGACAAGAATGTTGAAACAGGACAGAGCAGTAGAGGTAAGCAACGAGTTAAGGAAGAGGATGAAGGAAACCAGCAGCCGAAGAGAAGGCGCGGCCGCCCCAGCTAGACCACGAGCAAAGTAGAGAGCAGTCGCAGACAAAAAAGGTACAAGCGAAGAAACAGCTCTCTTAGGGAGACAGTGAATGAGGCAGAACAGGCATTCAATCTGGATTCAAATGCTCACATTAGGAACATTATGAACGCTTTGGAGGAGAAAGTGCTGGAGGAGCCTTCCATCCCCAAAATGTATGAGTGGTCCCTTCAATTACCTGATCTGGGGCACACTCAGGGAAGGCTTTCCCTGTATCATCGGGCTCTCCACATTTTCTGGGTTTTGAAGCACCTCCTGGCAAAGGCTATGGAACAAGTTGCTATCGAAATGGTGGAGATGGCTCAAGACACGGCGGCTGCAAAGAAAGAGGTGGAAAATGCAGAGATGATGGTTAAGCAACAGAATGAACTTCTCAAACATATCAAGGCTATGCTAATGGAACAGAGGCAGGAGCGCGTCAATATCAATATAGACTGATGGATTTCATAGCAGCGTTTTTGCCGGGTTTTCCTCTTTTACCTGTGTCTGCCGGTGCCCTGTTCTTTTGTGTTTCTGTTGGGTCGCCCTTGTGGCAGTAGTTTATGGTGTTTCGCTTAACTCGCTCTATTTAGGATGCAGATATGTTTGTGACGATGTCCCCTTTTGGCCTCCTCTGCGACAGAAGGGCTTGTGTCTGTTATGAATACTGTCGTAGGTGCTGCTTTCTTTGTTAGGTTCAGTAGCTCTTTTCAAACTGAACAACAAACAGTTGAGAACATGATTGATGTTTGGTAGTTTAGGAGCCAACTAATCTGGTTTCCCTTTGGGGCAGATTGAGGTTCCTCTGTTTTTGTACTTGTGTTTTCCTGTAGATAATAAAATAACCCAGTTCACAAAAAAAAAAAAAAAAAAAAAAATTAATAATGTTGACGATATCATTTTCCTATCCAGAAGCCATGATGATCTCGACAAACAACTTAAAATCATCCATGACTTCTGCTACAAGATGGGTATGATTATTAATACCCGACAGGGCTAAAGTTGTGATAGTTAAATCCAAAAGGATCAACCATGACAATTTCATCTACGATAACAATTACTTGGAGAAGGTTTCTTCATACAAATATTTAGGTATTGATATTCATCGTTAACTCAACTGGGATTATAACATTGAGAAAATGATTATTGGAGGTGGAAAATATTATTATGAGCTTGAAAACAGGTGTAAGTCAATTGATCTTTGGGTTTGGAGTAAAAGGAACAGGTGTAAGTCAAGTTGATCTAAAAGCAATTTATAAACTACAACCTCAAGATTAAAGGAAATACACCCTATCCTATCCTCTTGATTGAAGTAAGTCTTTCCCCCATTGAAAACATGTCTACATTTAGGTATTTGATGTATAAGAAGAAACTTTATAAAATGGAAGCTAAGAGGTTCCCTAAAATTGCTTCTAGTTCTAGCCAAATCCCCCACCTTAGGCTTAAGCGGGGATGACACAAGGATGCCAAGTCTTGGCTTGACTATTAGGGGGTAAAGAAGGAGAATATCTTAGAGAAGAAGGATACTATTAAAAATACTATTACTTCCAAATTTAAGGATAAGTTGTAGGATGATAAGGAACTAGAGGGAAAATGAAGCTAAGGTATCATATGGAAGTGATCAGTCCCACTCTTGCTAACCAAAATTATCTTTTTGTCTTAAGTAGCGCTAATAAGAAATGACATTGTGAAGATAAGGACTAATTCTTATGAGCTTGAAAGTGAAACTAAATGCTGGTCTATTCCCAAAAACATTGGGATGAAAGAATTTGTCACCTTTGCAATACTAAGAAGGTTGAAGATAAAAAACAATTTCTCTTGGATTTCCAAGCTCTTACTAACATCCATTCTCATTTACAAAACATTTGCCACACTACCAACTCTCTTGACTTGTTAAGTCAACAAAAATATGGTGATCTATGTACGTTTCTTTCCCTTTTTTTTTATCATAGAAATAAAATACTGAAGAGTCTCAATTAAGCCCTCATATTAAGGTTAGATAGACCTTATTGGTCTTAGTGAACATTAATCATCATCATCATTAATTATTTTAAATTATAATCATAATATTATTTGATCAATAATAATATCATTGAGGGATTATATTCTTGCCATCCTTAATAATGAAAGACAAAAATAAGAATAAGTTTATTTAAAATAAAATAAAATAATGTCCACGGGGTCTTGGATAGATGATGGTTGGGTGCTTTGTTAAGGCACTCCTTGATGTGAGGCCATCGATTCAATTCCCACCCCAAAATTGGGTTGATATTTGGAATCGATGAAGTGTTAGTCCCTGCCTGAGTTTACAACAAAAAAAACATGTGAATGTGAAATAGTTAATTCTTTGAAATAACTTATTAAAAAATAAATTACAAATTAAAATTTTTTATTTTTCATATTCTCAAAATCATTTAATTTATTTCAAATAGAAATAAATTATTTTAACTGATTTCTTATTACTTAAATATTATTATTTTTGATTTTTAAAAAAAATACTTGGTCAGTACAAACAAAGTCACACATCACCCTTATATTAAACTCTAAAATTCAACTTAGCCTAAAAATATGGTATCAAATTCCGTATAAGAAACAAAAATGAATATTAAAAACCAACCATGTTTCAATCTATAAATATAGATCTTATATCATAAACATGAATTTCAAATATACTATTATAACAAAGTTTTTTGAACATTTTTGATTATAATAAATAAAAATATTAAGTAAATAATGTATTCACAAATTATTATTTTGGTATTCCACTCTAATTAATATAGAATATATAATATACCATATAGTGCCAAAAATGATATATTATAAAAAATTGTGGAAAATTAATTTAAATTTAGGTGTTATGTCATGAGGTTATAATTTTGCACGGATGGTGAAATTCTTACTAGAATTTGGTAAAGAAATTTTCAAGTAATTATAAAGTTTTTTAATCGTTTTTTATAATAAAAATGGATTTAGCATCATCAAAAACCTGTGAGATGACTAAAATTTTAAAACTCAAATTTCCAAAAAATTCAGTTAGATTTTCTTTTAATTATATCAAAATTTCCATAATTTTCAACGCAAAATTGTAAACCCACTAAAATATAGCTTAAATTTAACAACTCTGTAATATAAGTGATATTTTATAAATATCTGGCTGTATTTCTAAACATGGAATGATTCACCATTAATAAAAGTACTTTATATAAAACTTGTCCGCCAAAACTTTTGTTGCAAATAATGTGCCCTATGAAACCTCGAGCAACTCTTTTCGTTCATTTCGATATGGAATTATTGGGGACAAACCAAATAAATTGATAAAAAATACTTTACATTTGGAACTTAAGACTTAAAACTTCTAATATCCTTTATGTAAGTTAAATTGGAGTATTTCTATTCACAAAACGACATGTTTTGTAAACAACTTTTTGTTTGTATATTGGTGTATTTTGTTACTATATTGGATTGTAAAATGTATATAACTTCTCTTTAATTCAAAATTCTTACTATCCCTTAGAGCATGGTGGTGAAATTTAGAATAGGAAAAAGCTTATAAGTATTTTTTTGAAAAATAACATGTAAAGTTATTTTTTAGTGTCACACAACCAAGGTTCATCCAAGAAAATATTACCTTTTAAAATTACGTTTAAATTGTATCCAAAAGGATATTGCATGATGGGTTTATTATTACAAAATATATATTATTTTTTTATTTTTCAATATATTTTATATGTTAGGTCTTTATAATATTAGTGCAATTTTTTTATTGTTATTGGTGTGCCCATGTAGGTCTCTTATTGTTATTGTTGTGCCCTTATATTATTGTTGTTATGTAGCTTCTAATTATATTTTGATCCCTTAGACTCCTATATATACCAAGGGGGTATTGTCATTTGTATCACCCAAGAATCGTTCATTTATGTGATGTAAAGGAGGTTTCCCCCTCTAAGAGGATAATTTTCAAGCCATTGATCTTTTTTTTTTTTTTTTTTGTGATCTAGTTGCATAACATTTGGTATTAAAGTTGTGGAATGTAGGGTTTCACTGCTTCAAACACGACATCTTGGAATTTTTGCTATAACTTTATTTCTACGAGGCTTCAGAAGCTGAAATTTCAATCACATCGAGAATAAATCTTGGTAAAATTCACGTAAAATTTTCAGATCTTGGTTTGCTATAATTTCTAAGATATGGTCCAAAAAAGTTAGGGTTTTTTCATGCTCCAGAATTCAATCGCAAACAAGAGACCTAGGGAAAATTGTCGTAAACTTCTTTACGAGCATCAGATTTGAATTTTGTAAAAAAGTGACTCAAATTGCATGGACTATAGTTTTTCATGTATCATTTTTAAGGCCAAAGGTTGAAACAATGACATGTGGCATTTCATACAGCTATGCTCTACTGAACAAGTCCATAATCAAATCATCATGGGAGATTGGGCATAAATTTAGCTTGAAGAATCCAATCTTGGTTTAACTTTTGGCATTGGAAAGAAGACTGACATGGATACCGCAGGACGAAATTTCAGACCCTAGAGAGCCAAAATTACAATTAGACATAGTTGAATATTGAGCTTCTAAAGGAAGGAAAAAGTGTGTGTGTGTGTGTGTGTGTGTGTGTGTGAAGTGATTCAAAGAGAATATTAAAACATAGAAATCATTATTTGGTCCTAATATTCCAAGTAACAAGAAAATGGATACACCTAGTAAGGAAACTGAAAGCTCTAGTATGACACATGAAGAAGAGGAGGAAATGAAACATGATACATCAAAATTATGAGACCAAGTGCAACAAATTTCACTATTGCAAAGAGTAACCAAAAATTAACTAGAAGCTAAGATGGATGGTTTTAAGAATTGGTTAAAATATGACATGGAAGCAATGATGAATGTCAAGATGGAAGGTTTGGAGGATGATTCCAAAACATAAATAAAAAGGGACCTGGAAGGTTTGACAAAGCTTCTACAAGAAATTCTTCCTAGTGGTGACAAGTTACTCCATGAAAATCATGATGAGGACAAAAGAAATACGAATTATGATCTAAGAGACTCCAGTAGTGGGTTGAAGACTAACCATATTTTATAGATCGATATGAGGAAGTTCGTTGGCAAGGATCCGGTAACAAGGATACTATAGATGGAGAAATTCTTTGAACTAACTGATGTGTCGCACACACAAAAGGTACACATTGCATCTTTATATGTAGAACAAAATCGGTTTGTGTGGTATCAATGACTTTGTTCTTGTAAAATAATTGTCACGAGAAATTTCTATGGAAGAATTGGTACCACATTATGATGATACAAATATCAATACCTTATTTAGCCAATTGATAAATCTCAAATAAATGGGTTCAATGGCAGAGCACATTGAGGACTTCCAAAGTTTTAATATCAAGGTAAATGATATTCCAGATGAGCATGGGATTGATGTTGTCATAGGGACTTTAAAGGATAATGTCCAACATGAGGTTCACCTTTGGGAACCTAATGCATTAGAGAAGGCATTCAAGGTGGAAAGACAATTTGAAAGCAAAATTATAGCAACTAGGAAGTATACCACTCAAAACTATAAAGATGGAAGTGCCACTGCTTCTAGCTTCCCACAGCCTACAAGGTTGACACCACAACAACTCAAGGGAAAAAGAGAAAAAGGGATTTGTTACATTCATGATAGAAAATACACTAAGGGTCATAAGTGTGCTGAGAAAAAAATATTTTACATAGATTGGTAAGAGAAGGAAGAAAATGATCAAGAAACATCATAAGAAGAAGATATTTGCTAGGAACCAACCCCATAGAAAGAAGAAATGAGTCCGACCATATCCTGTAATGCATTGGAAGGAATTACCACATAAAATCTCAAGAGAGAAGGATAAATCAAGAAAAAAAAGGCAATAGTGTTGATTGATTTTGGTAGTACCCATAATTTTATTCATTAGAAGATAGCCAAAGAATTGAATTGTTTTCTATATCTAACACCAAAGTGTCAAGTGATGGTTGAAAATGGAGGAGCTATGAATTGCTCATGGAAGTGCCACAATATCAATCTAACCATGGGGGAATATGTATTGAATAGTCCAATGCTTTCCATTTCAATGGGTGGTGTTGATGCTGTATTAGGAGTCCAATGGTTACAATCGTTAAGGACGAAAGGTTTTAATATTCAAGAAAATTTCTTGAATTTTTCCTAGGAAGGAAAGGAAATTGAATTAAGGGACATCACAGGGAAACTAGGGAAGATAATCAACTCTAATGGCATGATGAATCTTTTGAAGAAATAACAACAAGGCATAATTACACAATTATGCTCACTAGATGATCAAACATCGAAATCATTTGTTTCTCCAGATCTCCAAAGAATATTGGACCATCGTTCCAAGGCATTTGAGACTCCCAAGGTCCTCCCACCTATTCACGATCATGATCATGTTATTCACTTGATTCCAGGAAGTGTTCCTCCAAACGTAAAATCTTATAGATATCCCTATGCCCAAAAGAGTGAAAGTGAATGTTTAGTTGCAAACATGCTAGAGGTGGGTATAACTCAACCTAGCAAAAGTTCTTTCTCTGATCCAGTAGTATTGGTACACAAGAAGAATGGATCATGGCGAATGTGCTCGGATTATAGGTAGCTCAACAAGCTCATTATTAAAGATAAATTTCTCTTTCATGTAATTGATGAATTTTTGGATGAATTACATGGAGCAATTTACTTCACCAAGCTAGATCTTCGTCCAGGATATGATCAAATTAGAATGAAGATGGAAGGCATTTCAAAAACAACATTCATAACTCATGAAGGTCATTATGAATTTGTTATCATGCCTTTTGGCCTTACTAATGCACCTTCCAAATTTCAAGGTTTGATGAATTCCATTTTCAAACCCTTCCTGAGAAAACTTGTATTATTATTTTTGATTATATACTAATCTACAAAAAGTCTTTGAAGGATCATGTTCAATATGTTAACAGGGTGATCAAACTATTGGAGGAGAAATCATTGGATGCAAAAACATCCAAATGTTTCTTTGGGGTACAAGAGGTGGAATATTTGTGTCATATCGTATCTCATGAGGGTGTTAAGGTAGATACTAACAAAATTAAATCCATCAAGGAATGGAAAATTCCAACAACCCTAAATCATCTTTGAGTATTTCTTAGGTTGACAGGGTATTGTCGCAGGTTTGTTAAGAATTGAGGGAAAATCATAGCACCTCTGACAACATTACAGAAGAAATATGTGTTTTTTTGGACTCCAAAAGCAACTAAGTCCTTTGAAAATCTTAAAGAGGCAATATTCCAAGCTTCGGTTTTAGCTACCTTAGACTTCACAAAAATATTTATGGTGGAATATAATGCCTCAGGAAATGGAATTTGTGTTGTTTTAACTCAAGAAGAAAAACCCATTTCTTTTGAAATTCATCAAATCAAGGGAAAATATTTACACAAACCTATTTATGAGAATGAAATGTTGGCAATACTACATGCACTAAAGCAATGACGCTCTTACCTAATGGGAAGAAACTTCAAGGTAAAAATAGATCATGATAGTCTTAAATACTTTTTGGAACAAATATTATCTTCAGAAGAATAGTAAATATGGTTCACTAAGATGGTGGGTCATGAATTTGAAATCATCTAAAAAAATGGAAGCAAGATATTGTTGCAGATGTACTCTCAAGAAGGGATGACGATGTGGAAGCATTTCTCTATGCCATTTCTATTATCCAACTTGAATGGATAGCTGAAGAAAGGGAGGAATGTAATAATGACAAAGAGGTGTGGACACTAATTAAATAGTTGCAGCAATATCCTAGTACATATGATACATTTATTTGGGAAAATTACTCATTATGGTACAAAGATTGCTTATATCTATGGCAGGACTCCCAATTCAAAGAAAATATTCTTTTGGAAATGCACACCTCTCCTTTAGGAGGGCACTCAGGATTTTTGAAAACTTACCACATGATCAAGAAGGAACATTTTTGGGATGGCCATAAATATGATATTCAAAAGTTTGTGACGGAATGTTTGGTTTGCCAAAAAAAATAATGTTGATACAATTAAGAGGAGGTTTCAATGGATTTTATGATCCCAATTCGAAACGAAAGAGTGTCGTCATGGTGGTATTTGATAGACTTACCAAGTATACACAATTTTATGCATTATCTCATCCTTTTAAGGTCAATACAGTTGCTACTGCATTTATGGAAACAATTCAAAAGCTACATGGAAACCTAAAGATTATTGTAAGTGATAGAGATTCCATTTTCACTCGAAAATTTTGGACGAAATTATTTTATTTTCTTGGTACTGAATTAGCTCATAGTTCATCTTATCATCCTCGATCTAACGAACAAACTGAGAGAGTGAAATTTTTTTTGGAAGGATATCTTCATTCTTTTGTATCTGATAAACAAAAAAATGGGTTAAGTGGTTACCCTTGGCTTAATGGTGGTATAACACTTCCTTCTATACTGCAACAAAAATGACCCCATTTATGGCACTTTATGGATATCATCTATCGTCAATCACATCATATTTAAGAGAAAATTGTAATATTTAAGCATTGGAATACCACATCGATCATTAATAACAAGTTCTCCAACTCTTAAAGGATAAACTCACTTTGGTGCAAAATTGAATGAAACAATAGACATATCAACATCGCAGTGAAAGAAGTTTTGATGTAGGTGGTTGGGTATTTTTACAGCTACAACCATACAAACAAATGTCCCTCAAGAAAGCTAAGAAGGATAATAAATTATCACCCAAGTACTATGGTCTTTACAAGGCATTGCAAATGATTGGTACTATGGCATACAAATTGGAGTTGCCTGCATCTTCCTGAGTAAACCTAGTTTTCCATGTTTCATTCTTAAAGAAGGTTATCAGTGACAAGCTCCCGGATCACACAATATTGCCAAAACTTGATGAGGAAGGAGAAATTATATTAGAGCCTAAACCAATCACGGAAACAAGAACCCAACAACTATGAAATCGATCAATTTCAAAGTATCTCATTAAGTGGAAGAACTTACCTGATGAAGATTCCACATGGAAGGGTGATAATTTTATACAGAAGCATCTAGAACTACTCAAGGATTGAGGAAAACATTTTTTTTAAGGAAACGGGCATGTCAGGTCCTTATAATACTAGTTTACCCCCCTTATTATTATTATTAGTGTATCCCCCTTATTGTTATTATTGTGCCCATGTATCCCTCCTATCATTTTTTTCCAAGGAAAAAATTGTAATTTTATTAATGAAAACAAAATTACATGTTGTATATGCTTGCAAGAAGTCCATCGTCTAATTAAAGGCAGATGATCATAAGTTCATACATAACAATCAACTAACAGATGTAGACAAAAATTTAAACTTTTCTCCAATTCTTCTTTTCAACAGTCCACCATTCTCATTGAGATGGCATGGATGAAACACTAGCGAGTTGATTTCCTTCTATTCTGGAAGTTTCCTTGTCTGAATATGAATTATCAGATGCATGACAACATTTGTTTCCTCTAGTGTCTTTTGCTTCAGTTATCCTCATAAGTTGTGTCGTTGTGATCTGTAATTCTGATGTTTCTTGAGATATTTCCCCCTTCCCTTCTTTTTCTTGTATATTATGTTCTTCCTCATTTTGGATGGGATCCTTTTCTGCTTCTTCCTCTTCCTCCTCTGGCTCATTTGGAGGAAATTGCTATCCTTTTTCTTGCTTCCATGGTTTCTTCTTCCTTCACTTCTCTTTCTTGGCATCAAGACAATTATTTAGTAGATGTCATGTTTGTTGGCATATTCGTCATATGAAGGCTATGTTATCGAAATCTATGAATTGAGTCCATCTCTACTTGTTGTGTGATGACTGAATGAAATCTGATAGGCCTTTACTGAGGTCCACCTCCACAGATATTCGTGTGAAAGTATAGATTTTTTCTTCCATCCTTTGTATGTTTGTCCTTATGAATCGTCATGAGATATTCCCAATGCCTTCTAGCACTTGATTATGACAGAAAAAAAGGGGAAGCTTATGTAGCCTAACCCAAACCGACATTCTTGATACAATCATGGTATTAGCATCGAAATCTAGGAACCATGGAATAATGAAAAGTCCCGTCAATCCCAAAAACCATGGGCCTTCCTGAAGGATAACTTCTCGTTCCTCTGATGATGCAATCTTTACAATGAAGAAACTTTTGGAGCAGAGGTGTATTTCACAATTTGTTGTCCAATTGGTGAAGATCCAGTGGAAACTTTCCATTGGTTTTGGCTAAAATATATTGAATCTATAAACGATGGCTTGTGCTTCATAGGTACTGTAGATAACATTTGTTTCTGGAGTATCTATGATCAATTCTAGGACATAATTTTCTTGCTCCACTATGTAGGGGTTGGGAATAATATGTGTTTGTTCTGGTTGCGTTGTAGCTGTTGATTTCCCTTGGAGGATGTTTTTGAAGGATATACCAACATTTATGAGTTCGTGATTCGTTTTTGTACCTTTGGGTAAGCTAGATCCAAAAACACCACCTGCTCCCTTTGATTTACTTAATCCTGCTACTCCTCCTCTCAATCTCAAATTGAGGATGATGGTGTCCGCAAGTAAAATTTTATATTCATGTAGACTGTGATCATCCTGCAGTGATCTGCCACCATAGATTAAGTTTTGCAAGTGTGATGGATAGCCCAAATTTTGCATGATATTTTGCTTCAATTGAAATACCTTATTAGAATCTTGTACCCATAATAATGATGTGTTACCATCAGTGGATTTTAAGAAAATTTGGAAGGAGTTTTGTTCTTTCTTCTATAAGATATCAGATGTTTCAGGATTCGGATCAGTTTCGTATGATTTTTATGTTTCATGTCACAGGGATTGCATTGTGGGTACATTCGTCGACTGCAAGATCCTTATTGTTATGTGATCTATTAAGTTTGAAGATAGATCCAATGAGAAGCATTCAGGAGACCTCAGATTAGGGCCCAATCTGTCTTGTTTAGAATTAGATATGCCCAGGATGAGTGTATATCCTAGATCTAATATGGTAGCTCTAAGGTTTGTATACCTTACAGGGCAAATGTCCATGGTTGGCATTGTCACCAAGGTATTGGGGTTTCTACATCCCATATATAGCACTACGAAGCGAGGCTCCACGAGATCCATAATATTACATCGAGCTTCAATCCCTTATTCGTATGAATACGAATCAAACTTGTAGATCCAATGATTTGACTTTTTCCCATGCATATATAGATCACATTTGAGGATATATCTGTCCTCCGTAGAAAAGACAAATATTGTTGTGTTGCATTCGGTCCCTTATTTATGTTCTTGTAACGGATTTGCTAAGACAAGATATAGAGGCGAAAAGGTCTTTGGATCTATGCCAACCAGCTATTGTAAGGATAGATCTAGCATGCATCGACTTATCAATGTATAGGGTTTCTACTTTTCTGATAATGCTTGGGCCAATTGAGCATATGGGACGGAAAAAGGAAAAACCCCAATGATTTTTTGGGAGCTCTTGGCAGGTGTGGTTATGGATGCATATATCCACCCACTAAGATCACATAAGAGAGATCCATGTGAGCTATGTCGTGGCTCTGCAAGTGCAGATATAGCCCGAATAAAAAGATCAATAAAAAGAAAAATATTCAACTCTTTGTCATAGACCTTAGAAAGTTCAGATTTGGTAAGAGAAAGAGGTTGGGGAGAGAACCCAAGTCAGTTGTAAAGCGCAAAGAAACTCCCGTGGGGATCACAAAAGGTAATTTTGATTTAACGCTTGTAGCCCTCCTATTGTTATTGTTGTGCCCTTACATTATTATTGTTATGTAGAATATGATTTTATTGTGACCCCTTAAACTGTTATATATACAAAGGAGGTTCTTCCATTTGTATCATCCAAAAATTGTTCATTTATGTGATGTAAAGGAGGTTTTCCCCTCAAAGAGGCTAATTTTCAAGTCGTCGTTCTCTTTTTTTGTTTTGTGACCCAGTTGCATAACATTATAATTATTTTTTCTCATACCAAGTAGTTTCATAACCATACTCTACATTAATTTTAGTGTTTTAGGAAGATTGTGTGCCTAAGTTTATAAGTTATATATGTGGAGGTATCTTTACTTCTTACAATATTAAATAAACTACTAAATTTTTAATATATTTTTTTTATTCTTGAAGATGTTCGTTGTATTATTTTTCCAATTGTTACATGTATTGGGATAAGAGATTTTATTATTTGCAGTTTGTTACTTTTAAATTTGGTATTCTTTTTACACATGTAACATTATATATTATGTAATGTTTGTGGTTGTTATTAAGAATGCACATTTTAGTTAGGATTTACATATTTTATTATTGAAAACTCTAAAATCAATCTTTCACATTTTATGTAGAATCAATTTCTTAAATGTAAGAATATTTTTGTGAATGGTCGACTATAAGAGCATATTTGTGAGAGAAATTATCGGTTGAAATTTTAGATTAAATTTGGAGTTATCAGTATGGATTTGTTTAGTAGTTCTTGTCTTCCACTATCTCTTATTTTTTTGAGTAAAAAATATAATTTTTGGGCGGTTATCACGAAAACTTTATTATGTGTGAAAACTTTATGGTATATTGTGTTGAATGAATTTGAAGAAATCTCAAATCAAGTAGCCTATGAGAGCATGATTTAAGATGAGATGATCACCTCATATCAAACAAAAACAACAATACAATAGCTTTGTATCTCATTCTACAATGCTCAGATAAGAATATTCTTCCCAAAATTACATCATCAACTAGGTCCAATGAAGCTTAGGATATTTTGGAGATGAGATGTAGTATAAGGGGTAGCAACACCAATCCACATCAATCTGAATCATAGAGCATTGTAGTTGTTGAAGGATTTTTTGTTTTAAAAGAAGAAGTAAAATCTTTTGATATTGAGGAAACAATTGGAGAAGTTTTGCAAAAGCCCACTTAAGTAAAAGGAAACAGACAAGATTTGGAGATTACAATCGTCCTAAACGCTACAAAGAAGTTGAAGAAATTGCAAAACAAAAATGTGACTTTGTACAAGATGTAGAGTATGAACATGTTGAAGAAAGTGAATACCATCATGTAGATACACATTTGGATGATGAAATTGAAGATGAAGATGAAAACGAAAAATAACTTCACAGTAGTAGAAAAAGGTAAAGAGAATATAGCAATGAAAATTGTTGATGACAAGATTGTGGTTATAGTGAATGTTGAATATTATTATGATGTTGACTTACCAATTCTTTAGGAGTGGTTTGTAGAAGCTAAGTGTGATGGAGATGAAAGTGGGTATGGAAAAGTTGCCATAGCTAAAGCAAAAGAAGGAAAAAAGAATTTGAATGGTAGAAAAATGTAAGGGGCATATAGCAATGCAAATTGTTATAGTGACTGTTGAGTATGATTATGATGTTGAATTACCAATTCTTGAGGAGTGACTTGTAGAGCCTAAGTATGATGGAGATGAAAGTGGATATGGAAAAGTTACCATAACGAAAGGTAAAAAAAATTGAAGGGTAGAAAAATGTATGGGGAATATAGTAATACAAATTGTTGAAGACAAGATTGAGCTTATAATGAATGTTGAATATGATTATGATGTTGAATTACCAATTCTTTAGGAGTGGCTTGTAGATCCTAAGTATGATGGAGGTGAAAGTGGGTATGGAAAATTTACCATAACTAAAGCAAAAGAAGGAAAACAAAATTTGAAGGGTAGAAAAATGTAAGGGGAATATATCCATGCAAATTATTGAAGGCAAGATTGAAGTTATAATGAATGTTGAATATGATTATGATGTCAAATTACCAATCATTGAGGAGTGGCATGTATAGCCTAAGGATGACGAAGATGAAAGTGGGTATGGAAAAGTTGTCATAACTAAAGCAAAAGAAGGAAAAAAATTTGAAGGAAACAATCAAAGTTGTTGAAACTATTGCTACAAGGAAGAGGATATGGAAGGAAAGGAAAATATTGTTCAATCAATAGTAGTTTAAGTTCAAGTAGATGCAGAAAAAGAATCAGGTGAAGAAATCAAAGAAGATGAGAAAGTATTGAAGAAGATCGGAGTACAATTGAATTTTGGGAGAGAAAGGAAGAAAATTTGTATAGATAAGCTAAGGACAAGTTGCATCAACAAATAAAAGAGGTAAACCAAGTTTTCTGAATTTATGTAGTTGTTATAAGCCTAACTAAAACTTAAACCAATAGAAAATCATGTTATGAAATTGTTTAAGGATGAATTTTGTCCCTCCATAGTTTTGGTTTAATTATCACTAACTATTAGGTGGATGGTAGAGATTGAACCTCCATGAAATACAATGGAAGAGTCATATTAGTATTCAGGGATCTAAGGTTAACTGTTATGCTTCTTAACCTGCAAATGATACCCAAATACAGAATATGCGAAGAAAAGATATCCAGAGCACAGAATAGCGAAGACTTTATTATTCAGAGAGTAATGTTCACTTGCCTCTTCGAGGGGGCAACCTCCAATAGAGCAGAGCTCGATTACAAAAATAAGACATGATGCTCCTCACAGGGAGTTACTATCCTTTATGTATGACTCCTACAAGTAATACCACGGGTCAATACCGCTTATTACTAATACCGTCGGCCCATTTGCAACTAACTGTGGTTCCTTTATT